>LR738545.1:962500-1265000 GCA_902685375.1 Neostethus bicornis
TGAATCAACAACATAAATCACACATGTGCGCTAATCTAAACTTGTATTAAATCCAAAGTAAAGAAAAGTGGTTTAACAAACAAAATATCTAAATCATATTCATAAAGTGAATAAATTATAAAGTTTACAAACTAAATGGTTGTGTGGCTGTAGCCATCACACACGCCCCCTCTTCAGATTTCTCGCTGACACAGCGAGAAAGACAATCTCCAATGACGTTGTCTCTGCCGGGAATGTGGTGAATAATGAATTTGTACGGCTGTATGGCCAGGTACCACCGTGTAATTCTTCCATTTATGTCCTTCATCTTCTTGATCCATTGCAGAGCCTTGTGGTCTGTCTCCAGAGTGAACTCACGTCCAAGAAGATAGTCCTTGAAAGAATTGAGTGCCCACTTGATGGCCAATGCCTCCTTTTCCACAGTTGAATACCGGACCTCTCTTGGAAACAACTTGCGGCTGATAAAGGCAACTGGGTGGCGCTCTTCTGATGGTCCCTGCATCAAGACAGCTCCCAAACCCCTCTCCGAAGCAACAGTCTGAAGGACAAACATTTTGTCAAAATCAGGGCTATGCAAAACTGGACTCTTACTAAGAGAGGGTTTTTGGCACTGAGGGCAGCTTTCACAGTACTGAGCAACATCTGTTCTCAATCCAGGCCAATAGAAGTGCTTTCTGATGCGATCCACGGTCCTACGTTTTCCAAGGTGACCGGCCCCTCGGATTGAGTGCCCCAGAGACAGCACCACCTGCTGGATCTTCCGGGGAACCACCAACTGCAAAACTGATCCCTGTTGACGATAAAGTACACCCTCCTTTATCAAGAAGGTTTCTTTGCTGCAGAGATTTTCAGATCTCTGTTTCCCTTCTGCTTTCTGAAAAAGAGGTGTTAGAGTTGAATCTTCATGTTGCATTTCAATGATGTTTTCAGGAATCTTGAAACCCAAAGGCAACTCCAACTCAGTGTTAACAGATAGTTTTGCAGTGTGATTGAATTTATCTTGACTCTTTTGTCTGAAAGACTTACGAGACTTCCCTGGTGCTGTCTCCAGGTCTGCATCAGGAAAGGGCAAAGTATGAAGTATATGTGAAGATTCTTCTCTTTTCACCGCTTGAGCTCTGGTTACAGCAACATTGCATGCCTGGCTAGAATCAAGCAAGTCAGACAACACAGGTAGATCTCGACCCAACACAACTGGAAATGGCAGATTCTCAGAGACTCCGATGTTTAGCAGAAATGTTTGTCCTTGTACCTTAATGTACATTTCTGCTGTTGGATATAGTTTTTCCTCCCCATGTACACAGCAAACTGGGATTGTATCAGCAACGTTGACTTTGTCTACAGGAACAAAGTCTCTGTGCACAAGGGTTTGGGTACTTCCTGAGTCAATTAGAGCTTTTATAGTTCTACCATTTAGCTCAACCAGCGCCACCTTTAAACCACTCTGCAGGTCTATCGTTGGGGTGATCTGCTGACGAGGGACAAAACACATTTGGCTTATTTTTGTTGAATTTTGTGGGCACATTGGCTTTGTGTGGCCCTCCATTCCACACAAATAACAAATCACCGTCTTGGATCTTGAGGGCACTGTGATGGACTGACTTGGAGGTTTACTCACCCCTGTCTGGTAGGTTTGAGATTTCTTAAAGTCCTTCATTTTCCAAGCCGTCTGACTCCACGGTTGCCCTTTTTCCCGTGCCGCTACAAACACATCAGCCAGCTGTGCAGCCTTTGCAGCAGTGTTTGGATTACGCTCTTTAATCCATATCTGTAACTCAGGAGACAACATTCTCAAGTATTGTTCCAGAATGAAGAACTCACCAATTTCCTGCACCGTTTTTCCATTTGGTTTAATCCATTTGCTGTACAATTCTTTTAAACGTGCATAGAGTTCTTTTGGGCTTTCATCTGACTTTACCTCTAGAGAACGGAATCTCTGACGAAACGTCTCAGGGTTAATGTCATATTTCTCAAGGATGACTGTTTTCACTTTATCATAATCTAATGAATCATCCACATCCATGTGAACATACGCACCTCTTGCCTTGCCAGTTAGCAGGGGGATCAGCCGAAAAACCCAGTCTTGTTTTGGCCATCGGCAAGCGAGGGCAATACGTTCATAGGTCATTAGAAAATGTTCAATGTCATCATCATTTGTTAATTTTTCCAGTGTTGGTGCCTGAAAGTGGAACTGACCTGCTTGAACATGCTCTTTATGATTAGTAGCAGAGCAGTTGTCCTCAGCTTCCCAAGGCTCCACATCGGAAGGTTCAGGTTCATCCGTTTTATTTTCTGGAGCTGGGGATGTACGAGTTTGTACTTCCACCTGCAACAGCTGAAACTGATGTTGTAATGCTCTGAAACGCTGTTCTTGGCGGGTGAATTCCTCCTTTCGTCTTGCTTCCTGGGCCTCCTGTTGACCCATATGAGAACGGAGAATAGAAATCACTTCCAATATTGTTGGCTCCTTACCGTAGCCCTCAGTGCCATCCACCCCTCCAGAGGCTTCATTTTCCTCTCCTTGGGTTGATGTTTCAACAGGCTGGTTTTGACCATCTCCTTTCACTCCATTGCCGCTCCGTCTAGATCTTGGCATTATTCAGTCAGGAAGGGATTATGGAAAAAACAAAAACAAAAAAAACAACCCTGTGCCTTCATCTGCAAGATCCCACTTCTGACACCACTTGTGATGGACCAAGCAGTGCAAATAGACAGGCACAAGGTTTTAAGTAAAAAAGGGGTCTTTTTATTGAACCCAAAAAAATATCAAATGTTCAACAATTATAAAAGAGGTCAAAATAACTAACTCAACTCAAGATAAGGTTTAACAAAAGAGAATTAACTCAAACAAACAGACCTAACTGACTGAGAACAGCATGACCTTAAATGAAAGAATACTAAACCACTGCCAACACAAAAGGGGGGGTTAACAAAACAGCTTAACTAAATCTAAGCTAACAAAACCAATTTCACCCCTAAAGAAAATAAATGGTTCAGTCCAATTAGGTGACTCCAGCCCAGGACAGCAGGTGATCCTTCAGCCCAGGAACTGGAGCACCTGCAAACTCAAGAAAATCAAATTAATGTGAATCAACAACATAAATCACACATGTGCGCTAATCTAAACTTGTATTAAATCCAAAGTAAAGAAAAGTGGTTTAACAAACAAAATATCTAAATCATATTCATAAAGTGAATAAATTATAAAGTTTACAAACTAAATGGTTGTGTGGCTGTAGCCATCACAGTGTGTGTGTGTGTGTGTATGTGTATGTGTGTGTGTGTGTGTGTGTATGTGTGTGTGTGTGTGTGTGTGTGTGTGGTATCTCTACTGTTGGTGTGTGTGTATGGTATCTCTACTGTTGTGTGTGTGTGTGTGTGTATGTGTATGTGTGTGTGTGTGTGTGTGTGTGTGTGTATGTGTGTGTGTGTGTGTGTGGTATCTCTACTGTTGGGGTGTGTGTGTGTGTGTGTGTATGTGTATGTATGTGTGTGTGTGTGTGTGTGTGTGTGTGTGTGGTATCTCTACTGTTGGTGTGAGTATGTGTGTGTGTGTGTGTGTGTGTGTGTAGTATCTCTACTGTTGGTGTGTGTGTGTGGTATCTCTACTGTTGTGTGTGTGTGTGTGTGTGTGTGTGTGTGTGTGTGGTATCAAAGACTGCAGAAGACTGACTTGATTTAAAAGTTTATATAAAAATAAAATGATAAAATAATCCATAGAAACAAACTGATAACTTCTCGTGTAAATGTAGCAGCACTTTATCTTCATGTTAAGGGTAAAGAGGGGTTTATAAACACTTTACTTCTGCCTGGTTCCTTAAAGAGGGGTTTATAAACACTTTACTTCTACCTGGTTCCTTAAAGAGGAGTTTATAAACACTTTACTTCTACCTGGTTCCTTAAAGAGGGGTTTATAAACACTTTACTTCTACCTGGTTCCTTAAAGAGGGGTTTATAAACACTTTACTTCTACCTGGTTCCTTAAAGAGGGGTTTATAAACACTTTACTTCTACCTGGTTCCTTAAAGAGGAGTTTATAAACACTTTACTTCTACCTGGTTCCTTAAAGAGGGGTTTATAAACACTTTACTTCTGCCTGGTTCCTTAAAGAGGGGTTTATAAACACTTTACTTCTACCTGGTTCCTTAAAGAGGGGTTTATAAACACTTTACTTCTACCTGGTTCCTTAAAGAGGGGTTTATAAACACTTTACTTCTACCTGGTTCCTTAAAGAGGGGTTTATAAACACTTTACTTCTACCTGGTTCCTTAAAGAGGGGTTTATAAACACTTTACTTCTGCCTGGTTCCTTAAAGAGGGGTTTATAAACACTTTACTTCTGCCTGGTTCCTTAAAGAGGGGTTTATAAACACTTTACTTCTACCTGGTTCCTTAAAGAGGGGTTTATAAACACTTTACTTCTACCTGGTTCCTTAAAGAGGGGTTTATAAACACTTTACTTCTGCCTGGTTCCTTAAAGAGGGGTTTATAAACACTTTACTTCTACCTGGTTCCTTAAAGAGGGGTTTATAAACACTTTACTTCTACCTGGTTCCTTAAAGAGGGGTTTATAAACACTTTACTTCTGCCTGGTTCCTTAAAGAGGGGTTTATAAACACTTTACTTCTGCCTGGTTCCTTAAAGAGGGGTTTATAAACACTTTACTTCTACCTGGTTCCTCAAAGAGGGGTTTATAAACACTTTACTTCTGCCTGGTTCCTTAAAGAGGGGTTTATAAACACTTTACTTCTGCCTGGTTCCTTAAAGAGGGGTTTATAAACACTTTACTTCTGTCTGGTTCCTTAAAGAGGAGTTTATAAACACTTTACTTCTGCCTGGTTCCTTTTCAGACTCTTTCTTTTTATTTGTACCGTTAGTTAATTTTTTAATTGTTTTATGTCTGAATAAATTAAATTGAATTGAATGAAAAGACTGTGTTGTGCAAGAAATATATTTCTAACCAAAAAAAACCACATAAATCCAGCAAACGGATGTAAATATTTCCATAAATAATCAATAATTATGAGTGGTTTTAAGTTGTTTATTTAAAAATTAATCTTTAAAAGTTTAAGTTTAAAATGACTAACAACACCAAAGACATTCAGCAGACACAGATTATCAGCTTATGGTCAAGTTTTCTGCTTCTTTTTATGAAAATCTCCCCCGTCCTCAAAATTTTGAAAGATTATTTACGTATTTGCTCATAAAGAATTTCCCAGTTACGATAATAGGATACAAACATTTATTGAATGTTGTTGAAAAAGAATTTGTTTTGATAAAAAAGTATTTTGATTATAATAAATTATCACTGAATCAAGATAAAACTAAATTTCTGATATTTTCAGGAAATAGATTTGTTGATAAAACTACTTTATGTTTGAACTTTTATTGAACGGGTTTATGAAGTTATTATAGATGAAAAATCATCTTGGAAATCACATATTTATCATATTAAACAAAAAATCTCAAAATCAATTGGTTTACTGTTTAAAACAAGAGACGCTTTAAATACAAAAGGGTTCTATTTGATTTAAAGTTTCTTGGTTATGACTTATTTTTTATATTGTGCTGAGATTTGGAGGAAAAACTCAGATTCATTCACTGGTTAAATTACAAAAAAGGCAATAATGTCGTGGTTCCCTCGAGCCACCACCAGAGGGAGCCAGTGACCACCTCACCTTTCCCCCAATTCTGGCTAATTAGACAATCAGCACCTGTGGGCTCACCTGGATCCAATCTCCCGGCTGCCTATTTAAGGGCAGCCTCACCAACCTTTTTGGTCAGGTCTTACAATCACCTTTCCCAGCCAGGTAACCCTGGGGCCCGTTTCAAGAAGGAAGTTCAAGAAACTTTGAGTTTAAATTTAAACCTTGAGTTGGTCAACTCTGAGATTGAAAACTCTGAGTTTTCGGTTTCAGATCAGCTGAAAACAGTTGGATTAATCAACTTCAAGTTGATTGACTCAGAGTTTAGAAAATGCACCTTGAGAATAAAAAGCCCTGATCAATGGAGTGCAGACATGAGGAGTTACCATGGAAACAGGAGTAAACAAAGAGGTCTGAATATTTCTAACAGGCAGAGCTGGATGTCCTACTGCAGACATACAGCAAGTATGAGAACATTTTTATTCAAAAAAATGTCTTTGGAGCAGAGAGAAAAGGCCTGGATGGAAATAGCTGCCAGAATAAATACACACGTTTACATTTAATCATAGTGTTCGGTGTAACTAATTACTGAATAAGGGTGGAGCTCGGGGGCGTGCTATAGCTCAGTGGTACAACGTTCACCCTTGGACCGGGAGTTCACGGGATCGAATCCCACTGAGCTCACGTCAGCTTGCTGCGGTGTAATATAGAACACAAATTTTCCCATTGAAGGATGAACAAAGTATACTTATTTTTTATTTTTTTGTTGTCGTATTCCAGTAAAATGGGAAATCATTCTTAATTTTTCAATCATTTAAGAAATTACTTCAGTAATTAAATAGAAGACCAATATTTGTATGAATTAAAAGTACTTTTTAAACTTCTCATTGTGGATGAAGTGGGATTTGTACAATAACAATAATCCTATGATGAAATACATTTTATGGAGAACAATAAATACATAAATGTATTTTTAAACTTTACCAACACTGATGTAGTTCTATAAATAATCCTGTCGGCATTAAAAGAATATGAAAAATAAAACCATAATTTAAACAGGTAAAACATGATGATGTCGTAGATCACAGGTAGACCACCTGACTTTATTAAATAATTAATTCTATCAATGCAGCTGCTGAACACTGTTGCCGCTCAGCATCTCCAACTTTAATCAAGAAAAAAAAACTGTAACGCAACAAGCGATACAAGAGTGTGTGACGTGTCTGATGGATGAATGAGATTATTAATGTATGTCATGGAGTCTCAAGAAAAACAGTACCGCTCAAATAAACATGAATGAAGAGATGATGGAAAATTAACTCGTGGTCTCAAAATTATTTTGTGTCATAAATTCATTTCCCTGTGAATGAATCCAGCGTCCTCATCTACGTACATTATGATCTGGAAAAGGACATGTCATTTTGGTCTCTGCGTGAAGGAGACAGGTGTTTTTTTTTTTAATTTTACATACTTTATTTTTCCCTCATCGGAGAAATTTTTGCAATTTATCCATCAATGTAGAAACAGATTGAACGAGGAAAGTTTATTTAAACCCTGTTCACTTTAAAAAGGAGACCGAGAGAAACTCTGGGTTTCCTCAAGTAAACCTGCTACCGACCAGGTTTGGTTTACTGAGTCAGTTGCCCTAGTTACCGACTCTGAGTTTTGATTAACTCTCTTCTTGAAACTGGCTTAACTAACTCAGAGTTTACTGATTTAAGTTACCTCCCTTTCTGAAACCGAAAAGTCTGAGTTTTCCACATTCTGGGGTTAACAAACTTAGAGTTTCCACAAAACCTCCTTCTTGAAACGGGCCCCTGGTTGCCTGACCATGTTTATTATTTTCGATTTACTTGGACTTTTGAAAACTTTAAGTTAATTATGTTTTTCTTCACAGACTTTCCTAATTTAAGAAATAAACCTTGTTTAAGTCCTGCATTTGGGTCCTCCTCTTTCCACCATCCCTTCCCCTACCACAACAAATAATAAAAGTAAACAGAGTTGGATTTTATGAACACACAAATCAACTGTTTATTCAGAATAACTGTTTAAAACTACAAGATATGGTAAATATTAGAATATTACAGATTATGTATGAAATTAAAAATAACTTAGTTCCAAAAGGCATACAAAGTTTTTTTAAATTTAGAGTTGGTTTTATCATAATTTACAGGATGTTATATTTTTAAACTTTGGTAAAATCAAGATGTGTTTCTGTTGTTGGAGTAAAATTATGGAATGAATTTAAAATGTTCTTCTTTCTTAAAATTTAAACATCATCTTAAATATAAAATTATTAGTGATTATAAGTAAGTTAAAAATAAGAGATAAAAGATGATAAAATAAAGTTTATTATGGTTTTCTGTTTGATTGTAGTGATTGTTTACTTTGTAAATTTAATTTTTCTTCAGTTAAATGTTACAGATGTTTAGGGACAGGTACATATAAGCCATGCTTCAGACTGTTCCTTTTCTTTAGTCTGTTTGTTTCTGTGTTATTGTTGTGATTTTATGTTTGAACAAATGAATAAATCTAAATCTGAACTGATCACCTCACTAACGAGGGGCTCGGGTCGACTCCATAAAGTTATTATGAAAAAGCCAGATAAAGTCAGTCAGTCAGTCAGTCACCTTCTTAACCACTGATCCCGGGTACGGGGGGTGCTGGAGCCCATCATATCATCACATTAAATGATACAAGTTTGTCACAAAAAAATCAAATTTCTCAAAAACAAAAGTATCCATTTATAAAATCATCTTGTTCTAAAAAAGTTGCAAAAAAAGCATCAATTCTTAAACAAACAAGTCAGACTTTTTTTTTCTTCAGAAAACAAAAAATAAATCAGATTTTTTTTCTTGAATCATTTTAAACATGTTTCCTCTTGATTTTTTTATTAAATGTACAATAAAACAAGCCTCACAGCAAGAAGGTCAGGGGTTTGAGTCCTGGGTGGGGACGAGGCTTGGAACACTGTCTTTTCTGTGTGTAGTTTGCATGTTCTCCCCGTGTAAACATGGGTTTCCTCCGGGTACTCACGGTTTCCTCCCACCCTCCAAACACACACATGTTAGGTTGATTGGCCGCTACATGATCGCCCCTAGGAAGGAGTGTGTGTGTGGTTGTATGTGTGTGACCCGTGACAGACTGGTGACCTGTTCGTGGTGTACCCTGCTCCTCTCCTAGAACCAGCCAGGATGGGCTCCGGCACCTCCCGACATCCTAAAGGGACGGAGGGTTAAGAAGCTGACTGACATCGTCTGGTAGTTTTAAAGCTTCATAAAATCTAACTCTGTTTAATCTTATTATTGATTTTTTTTGTAATTTAATTAATGAATCTATTGGAGTTTTTCCTCCAAATCTCAGCAAAATATAAAAAATATGTCATAATCAAGGAAGTTTAAATTAAATAGAACCCTTTTGTTTTTAAAGAGTCTCTTGTTTTTTACAGAAAACCAATTGATTTTGAGTTTTTTTTTGTTTAACATAATGAATGTTTCATTTCCAGGATAATTTGTGATCAATAATTCCGTTACGTTCCGTCGTCTTCTGCTTATCGAGGGCCGGGTTGCTGGGGGTAACATCCTCAGACGGGAAGCCCAGGCTTCTCTCACCCCGGCTGCATCCTCCATCTCATCCAGAAGGATCCTGACGTCCCACTGGAGCACCAGGGGTCCGACCGTCCCGCTGGGGCACCAGGGGTCCGACCGTCCCACTGGAGCACCAGGGGTCCGACCGTCCAACTGGAGTACCAGGGGTCCGATCGTCCCACTGCAGTACCAGGGGTCCGATCGTCCCACTGGAGTACCAGGGGTCCGACCGCCCCACTGGAGTACCAGGGGTCCGATCGTCCCTCTGGAGTACCAGGGGTCCAACCGCCCCACTGGAGTACCAGGGGTCCGACCGCCCCACTGGAGTACCAGGGGTCCAACCGCCCCACTGGAGTACGAGGGGTCCAACCGCCCCACTGGAGTACCAGGGGTCCGACCGCCCCACTGGAGTACCAGGGGTCCGATCGTCCCTCTGGAGTACCAGGGGTCCGATCGTCCCTCTGGAGTACCAGGGGTTCCAGCGGTCTCCCATCCAAGTACTGCCCAGACCCAGCCTGCTTAGCTTCTAAGGCCTGATAGGATCAGGCGTTGACAGGCTGGTATGGCCACCGATCCGTCTGTTGATCTCCCACTCCATCCTTCCCCCACTCATGAACAAGACCCTCAGGTACTTAAACTCTTCCACTTGGGGGAGGACGCTGTCCCTAATCTGTAGGGGACATTCCACCCTTCTCCTTCTCAACCGTCTTCTTAACCTGTTTCCTAACTTAACATGTTTCCTCTTGATTTTTTTATTCACTGTACAAAAAAACAAGCCTCACAGCAAGAAGGTCGGGGGTTCAAGTCCCAGCTTTTGCAAAAGCCAGCAGACACGTTAGCCTCTACAGTTATGTACCTCGCCCGGCGCTGCCTTCCACCCTTCCTGAAGGTGTGGTCTCCGTCGCTCCCACGCAGCTTTGCTTTGAAGGGTCGGTTCACACCAGTATCCAGCAGTTGGAGTTCCTTTATCAGACCTCCCGGAATCACAGCAAGCGTAGCGTTCATCTGTTTGACTTGTTTTTCACGTCAGCGGTGAGACGAGCACACAGAAGAGATGGTGATGCCGGTCTCCGTACATTCACCGGCCTCAGGTTTCCGCGTCCATCAAGACCTTTCATTTGGCCTAATATGGCCAATGCCAGGTCCATTGGCATGGCAACCGAGCACAACACACATAGGGCTCGCCACTCATTTAGAAAAAAAACTAAGACTTTTATTTGCGACTACTTATGGTCGTAAAAAAACAGTGTTTGTTTTACAAAGTGTAAAAATGATAAAAACCAAACAGTTTTTTTCTTCAGATTTTATTTCAACATGCAGACATTTTGGAGGATTTTTTTTTCTAAAACATCAACTTTAAATCTGATCATGCTGATTTCTCATTGGTGGGTTTATTTAGACTTCTCCTGGCCCTGGTCTTCGATCAGACAGGTCTTGTCTTTGGTGCAGCTTTCTGTTTTAAAGACAAACAGTTTCCATGGTTACCATGTCATGTTATCGTGTGTGGACGTGATCTTTTCACCTGCATCGCAGCAAAACCCTGAAGAAGCACACCGTCCTCCTGTCGATCCACAAACTTTAGACGCCGGTTGGCACGGTGTTGGCATTTTATTCTCCGCTCCACAAGCAGCTGTCTGCTGGGACCCCATCAGACACCCGAAAGCTTGCCCACAGCAGATGTCAGGACCGAAGCAAAAACCCTGATTTCCGGGGCCGCAGCTGTGGCACTGCAGGAGGACAGAGAACAGGATGGAACAGAACTTTGTAAAGAAGGACACAAGAACATGAGCTCACTTTCCGAGGTGGTCCACCCTTGATGGATCTCTCACCACCTTGGGGGCAGTTGGTTATGTAGCAGGCAGAGCAGACAGCCAGGAGGAACAGAAGGCAGACGAACACAGACGCTCCTCTCATGATAAAAGTTAGTCTTCAGGAGGATGTTTTCAGATGAATGTCAGCGTATTTGTGAGTCTACGTGTCAGAGTTTTGCTGCTTTTATTCTCCTTCTACCTCTGCTCTTTCCACGGGCTGTGGAGCTACCTGATTGGTAAGCCGGAAACCAACCAGGGCTTAGAAGGAAGTTTAAAGGAGGAGACTGGCCCGATCCCAAATCGACCACTTGAGCACTTGATCCCTTACGGGCAGCAAAGGGTTCAGTGGTGACCCATTTGAAAGTGCTTAATGGATCAAGGGCTCTCGGCGGCCATTTTTGGAGCTCTTTCAGAAAGTGGGCATCGAAGCCCACTTTCACCAAAGAATCACCCATAAATCATTGCAGATCCTGGTTACCATGGTGAGGGTAGGAATGTAGATCCTGGTTACCATGGTGAGGGTAGGAACGTAGATCGACTTGTAAATCGAGAGCTTTGCTTTTCGGCTCAGCTCTCTCTTTACCACGACGGACCGATGCAGCGTCGTAGTTATTGCTGATGCCGCACCGATCCGCCTGTCGATCTCCCGCTCCATTCCCCCCCCACATGTGAACAAGACCCTGAGATACTTAAACTCCTCCACTTGGGGAAAGAATGAGATCGCTGATACAAGCGGCCGAAATGAGCTTCCTTCGCAGGGTGGCTGGGCTCTCACTCAGAGATCGGGTGAGGAGCTCTGCCATCCGGGAGGAGCTCGGTGTCGAGCCGCTCCTCATCCAGGTCGAAAGGAGCCAGATGGGGTGGTTCGGGCATCTAGTCAGGATGCCCTCCGAGCGCCTCGCGGGCGAGTTGTTTGGGGCACGTTCCACCGGGAAGTGGCCAAGGGGCAGATCCCGGACCCGCTGGAGAGACTATGTCTCACAGCTGGCCGGGGAACGACTTGTGATCCTTCCAGGTGAGCTAGAGGATGCGGCCAGGGAGAGAGAGGCCTGGGCTGCCCGCTTGAGGCTGTTGCCCCCGCGACCCGACCCCGGAACAAGCGGAAGATGACGGAACGGTCTTGGGCCTTCTTATCTTTTAGAACTGCTTTTACCACAAGAACCCTCACGAACCCTGCGCTCCTCTGACAGCAGACTCTTGGTAATTCCTAAAGTCAGAACACACACTCACGGTCTTTAGGATTCAACGGCCCTCGTTTATGGAACAGCCAGCTAGAGGAGCTCAGGGCCACGGAGCCGCAGGGCCACAGAAAACGTTCACATTTTTAAAAATAGGCTCAAGACACATCTTTTTTATCTTTTTAGTCTTGCTTTTAGTCGATCCCAGTAGCGATAGGGGTGAATTGAGGGGGCTGAGGAGTGGCGGGTGCTGGAGCCCATCATATCATCACATTAAATGATACAGGTTTATCACAATAAAAACAAATTTCTCAAAAACAAAAGTATCCATTTATAAAATCATCTTGTTCTAAAAAAGTTGCAAAAAAAGTATAAATTCTCAAACAAACAAGTCAGAATTTTTTCTTCAGGAAACCAAAACAAATCAGAATTTTTCTTTTGAATCATTTCAAACATGTTTCCTCTTGATTTTCTATTCAATGTACAAAAAACAAGCCTCACAGCAAGAAGGTCAGGGGTTCGAGTCCCGAATGGGGACGAGGCTTGGAACATTGACCTTTCTGTGTAGAGTTTGCATGTTCTCCCCGTGGGTTTCCTCCCATCCTCCAAAAACATGCGTTTGTAGCGGCACGAGGGTGAGTCGGCCGGTTCGGGATCGGGCGGGCGCACCAGGTAAAATCAGAGCCACAGACCACGAAACTCTGTTAAACATTATTTATTAAAATACACTAAAGAAGTATGTCGATTCCATTTCCAGTGAGAGTTGGACTCCGCCAAGGCTGCCCTTTGTCACCGATTTTGTTCATCATCTTTATGGACTGAATATCTAGGCGCAGCCGAGGCGTTGGAGGGATCCAGTTTGGTGACCTCAGGATCGGATCTCTGCTTTTTGCGGATGATGTGGTCCTGTTGGCTTCATCGGACCGTGATCTCCAGCTCTCACTGGATCGATTTGCTGCGGAGTGTGAAGCGACCGGGATGGGAATTAGTGCCTCCAAATCCGAGACCATGGTCCTCGCCCGAAAAAGGGTGGAATGCCCCCTGCGGGCCAGGGACAGGGTCCTACCCCAAGTGGAGGAGTTTAAGTATCTCAGGGTCTTGTTCACGAGTGGGGGAAAGATGGAGCGGGAGATCAACAGGCAGATCGGTGCAGCATCAGCAATAACTACGACGCTGCATCGGCCCGTCGTGGTAAAGAGAGAGCTGAGCCGAAAAGCAAAGCTCTCGATTTACAAGTCGATCTACGTTCCTACCCTCACCATGGTAACCAGGATCTACGTTCCTACCCTCACCATGGTAACCAGGATCTACGTTCCTACCCTCACCATGGTAACCAGGATCTACATTCTTACCCTCACCATGGTAACCAGGATCTACGTTCCTACCCTCACCATGGTAACCAGGATCTACGTTCCTACCCTCACCATGGTAACCAGGATCTACGTTCCTACCCTCACCATGGTAACCAGGATCTACGTTCCTACCCTCACTTTGGTCACCAGCTGTGGGTGGTGACCGAAAGAATGAGATCGCGGGTACAAGCGGCCGAAATGAGCTTCCTCCGCAGGGTGGCTGGGCTCTCACTCAGAGATCGGGTGAGGAGCTCTGCCATCCGGGAGGAGCTCGGTGTCGAGCCGCTCCTCCGGGTCGAGAGGAGCCAGATGGGGTGGTTCGGGCATCTAGTCAGGATGCCCCCCGAGCGCCTCGCGGGCGAGTTGTTTGGGGCACGGGAGGAGACCAAGGGGCAGACCCCAGACCCGCTGGAGAGACTATGTCTCACAGCTGGCCGGGGAACGACTCAGGATCCTTCCAGGTGAGCTAGAGGATGCAGCCGGGGTGAGAGAGGCCTGGGCTGCCCGTTTGAGGCTGTTGCCCCCGCGACCCGACCTCGGAACAAGCGGAAGATGACGGAACGGAACACTAAAGAAAGATAAACTATATAAACTCCATAAACTGCAACTGGTTCAAAATTCAGCTGCTCGTATCATCACACACACTCCCTCCATTAACCACATCACACCCGTCCTACAAAAACCCCACTGGCTCCCCATTCCACTGGCTCCCCATTCCACTGGCTCCCCATTCCACTGGCTCCCCATTCCACTGGCTCCCCATTCCACTGGCTCCCCATTCCACTGGCTCCCCATTCCACTGGCTCCCCACTCCATTCCACATACAATACAAAATCCTGCTCTATGCATTAAATCATTCCACAGTCTTGCACCTCCATATCTTTCTGATCTCCTCCATGTTGCCACACCTGCTCGCTCTCTCCGCTCCTCCTCCTCTATTCAGTTTTCTGTCCCTCCGCCTGTCTTGTCACTATGGGGAGCAGAGCTTTCAGCCGCCCTGCTCCTCGTCTCTGGAACTCCCTCCCTCCTGACCTCCTGACCTTCGCAACACTAACACACTCTCACGTTTCAAATCTGGATTAAAATTTCATCTTTTTAAACAGGCTTTTTCTCTTTCTTAAATCTATGTTTTTATTTGATAAATGTTTAAATTTGTATGTATTTAATATTTTATGTTGTTTTTAATTCTTACTGTATTTCTTTATATTTTTAATGTGATGTATGAGGACCTCGAGTGCCTAGAAAGATACCTTAGAAATAAAATGTATTATTATTATTATTATAATCTGTGCACATGAGGATCTCTGTTTTCTTTTTAACATATGATTCAGTAGAAAACGTTTCTTTCATTTGTACGTGGGTTCTTAACTTGGGTGGCACGCTGGCACAGTGGTCTCACAATATTTTATTTGATTTCAGATTTGATTAATTTGGCCAAACTTTACAAAACTTCACGCAATATATTCTTAATTTAATCATCGACTCCTCTCTGAGTTTCTGTCTCTTCTTCTGCTTTGTTTTTCCTCTTTTTTTTAAAAAAAAAAAAAAAAAAAAAAACTAGCCGTGTAGCATCCGTTTTTGTTTTTTTTTTTTTTTTTTTTGAAAAAAAAAAAAAAAAAAAGTACAAACAAGAGTTTAAACCAGTGATAAAACTGACACATACAACAAAACCTTCTATAGCAAATGATGTACAACACAAACACATGTTACTAGAGTTATGATAATATTGGTTGAAAGCAAGGAACATAGCGGACAGTAAACAGAGTGATATAGTGTGCGAGTGTGAGTGAAAGTACATGCATGCTGCCGATGTGAACCATGTGCTTATTAGGACCAACGGATTGTCCCCAGCCCCAAAGGATTGGAACGAGGGAGGCAGAGACACACGCTACCCGGGCCCACGCCCATCCAGATCCCGGGACCCCGAAGCCGGGCCGGGCCGAGGAGCCGCCCACCCACCCAGCAAGGCGCATAGAGAAACCCCTGCCAGGGCCACTCCAGCACCAAGGAGCACGGGCCTCCCCGATGCCAGGACCCACAGGCCTCGGGGCAGATGCGGCAACCGTACCCCACGGCCCTAGGCGAGCCCAGGGGTGACAGAAGTCAAGGCCCGGACCGAGAGGGGAGCACTCACCCCAAGGGCCCAGGGACCCGACAATCCCCGAGCCGGGGCTCAACCGGGGGCCCAGCAGGGCCAGGCTACCCCACATGCAGCCGCCACAGCCCAACACACAGCCAGGTGCCCGACCCAGGCAGCCCAAAGACCACCTCTGCACACCTAATGTCCCTCTTCACTACCCTAGTCCCTCAACTGTAGTCCTGCCAACTCTCTAGTGATGCTCACCCCAGTGCACCTCTTAACCCCAACTGGTGACGAAAGGCCCCGGCAGGGCCAGGCGAGACCGCCCCCGGGCCCGTTTCCCCCATACAAAAACCACACAACCGTATCTCTGGGTGTCTCCCACCCCCCGGAGGCGGGCAACACAGAAGTGACTGGCCTCCAAGTCCCGCAAACCCAGCCCCCCTCCAGGCAGCAGAGCCCCGAGATCCCGGCCGACTCGAAGGGACACAGACGGGTGAAGACCGGCCGCCCTCCCCCGGTCCCACCTGTGTATGTATGTGCTGCAATTGAAGTGGGCGAGAGAGCGCTTGCAGGCGGCGGGCCCTGTCGCTGCCAAGCGGCATTGCCCCCCAACCCGAGGACCTCTCTGTGTGTAGTTTAGTTTGGAATGTGTGTGGTGCCATTGTGCCATGTTCAGTGTCTAAGGTGGGATTTAAAATTGAGGGGGAACGGCATGGGGGGGAGTGCAGGTGTCCCCACTTGGCACTCCCTCTCCGAAATACCCCTCAAGACCCTATATGAATATAAATGACTAAGATGCAGTTAAAAGTGGAGTGGAGGATGGGTGCAGACGGGGACTCAGAAGGGGGATCACCCTCCCCAAGCCTCGTCAGCGTGCCCCACCCATCCAGACCCCGCGCCCTAAGTGACAGTGAGCATGTGGCAGTGTGGGACCGGGAGAGAGCAGGCGGATGGGCACAACCGGAAGGAGGGAAACATCCCCCCGGGCGACCGGCTCCCCAGCCGGACACGGTAAGCGCCAGGGGCCCTCCGAACCAGCCAGGCAACCACGAGGCAAACAGCACGCTCCAAAAAGAGGCAGCCATGCGGGACACAGCCACCGAGGTAGTGTCCTCCGCCACACAAGAGCAGCAGGAGACCCCAGAGCCATCAGAAACAACCTCCAACAGGCCCAAGGACCTGAGCCCACCCCACCCTCCGAGGCACCCCGTCACCACACAGCCTCGTCTTACCTCTCCTTTCTTTCTGCTGCACCCTACTTCCTTCCCTGGTCCCCTCCGCAACCCCTCCGTGCAGCAGGTGAGACGTGGATCCCCAGGTCGGGCACCAGGCGGTCCGACTGCAGTGACCACTGCAGGACAGCCTAGGCCCCCCCAGGACCCAGGCAAGAGCCCCAGCCCGCAGGAGCAAGCCCCCAGCTCCCCAAGGCCGAGCCCCCCAACCCAGCCCCCACCATGACAACCAACCCCAACCAGGGTCCCACCAACGCCGTCTCAGGCCGGCAGCCACTGCCAGCCCCGTACCCCAGCAGGAGCCGGCACAGAGATCCCGATTCCCTCGCTAGTCAAGCGAGCCACCCCACGCCCCGGCCAACTAGAGCCCCGGGACCAGGTCGACACCAGACCCTCTGGATGCATGGAGACCCCAACCGCCCCCCGCTCCAAGCCCCCGGAACTAGTTTAAACCCGTACCTATTATCACCATGTTCTTACTGAGTGATGTGACTAATCAGCTGGGACCAGAGGGTCACTGAGGTTGAATCATGTTTAAAAGATGCAGACATGATCTCTAAGCTGATGTGGTCTGACAGGAGGTTTTTGTACTGGTTAATGCTAAGAGTGGTTTCATCTCGTTTCTTAACTGGACTGGTCTGACCCAAGCTGTGTGTTTTTATTTTTATTTTTTTAATATTTATCTGATTTTATCATTTTTTGTGTTGGTTTTAATTAGATGTTTTGTGCTGCAGTAAATCACCAAAGAAAGTTGTAAAACAATTGTCCTCTGGGACTATTAAAGTTTTCTGATTGGTTGTGAAGATTTATTTTAAGGTCACTTTGAACGTCATTTTGGACTTTGTTTGTTTTGGACAGCTGAGTTTTCAGAAATCATCCTGCTAGCTTCCAACGGCTAGTTGGTTATGGAGTCATTCTGCTGGTAACATGCATGCTGCAGGTCGGATAGCAGCTGACCCTTCCCAACCTGGACATGGAATTTATGAGCGACTCCCCTCGAGCAGGAGGCTCCGGTCCATTCGGACCAGAACGTCACTTTATAACCTGGATCCCCACATCTCTTAGTCACTTTATAACCTGGATCCCCACATCTCTTAGACACTTTATAACCTGGATCCCCACATCTCTTAGTCACTTTATAACCTGGATCCCCACATCTCTTAGTCACTTTATAACCTGGATCCCCACATCTCTAAGTCACTTTATAACCTGGATCCCCACATCTCTTAGTCACTTTATAACCTGGATCCCCACATCTCTTAGTCACTTTATAACCTGGATCCCCACATCTCTTAGTCACTTTATAACCTGGATCCCCACATCTCTTAGTCACTTTATAACCTGGATCCCCACATCTCTTAGACACTTTATAACCTGGATCCCCACATCTCTTAGTCACTTTATAACCTGGATCCCCACATCTCTTAGACACTTTATAACCTGGATCCCCACATCTCTTAGTCACTTTATAACCTGGATCCCCACATCTCTTAATCACTTTATAACCTGGATCCCCACATCTCTTAGTCACTTTATAACCTGGATCCCCACATCTCTTAGTCACTTTTTAACCTGGATCCCCACATCTCTTAATCACTTTATAACCTGGATCCCCACATCTCTTAGTCACTTTATAACCTGGATCCCCACATCTCTTAATCACTTTATAACCTGGATCCCCACATCTCTTAGTCACTTTATAACCTGGATCCCCACATCTCTTAGTCACTTTTTAACCTGGATCCCCACATCTCTTAATCACTTTATAACCTGGATCCCCACATCTCTTAGTCACTTTATAACCTGGATCCCCACATCTCTTAGACACTTTATAACCTGGATCCCCACATCTCTTAGTCACTTTATAACCTGGATCCCCACATCTCTTAGACACTTTATTACCTGGATCCCCACATCTCTTAGTCACTTTATAACCTGGATCCCCACATCTCTTAGACACTTTATAACCTGGATCCCCACATCTCTTAGTCACTTTATAACCTGGATCCCCACATCTCTTAGACACTTTATAACCTGGATCCCCACATCTCTTAGTCACTTTATAACCTGGATCCCCACATCTCTTAATCACTTTATAACCTGGATCCCCACATCTCTTAGTCACTTTATAACCTGGATCCCCACATCTCTTAGTAACTTTATAACCTGGATCCCCACATCTCATAGACACTTTATAACCTGGATCCCCACATCTCTTAATCACTTTATAAACTGGATCCCCACATCTCTTAGTCACTTTATAACCTGGATCCCCACATCTCTTAGTCACTTTATAACCTGGATCCCCACATCTCTTAGACACTTTATAACCTGGATCCCCACATCTCTTAATCACTTTATAACCTGGATCCCCACATCTCTTACTCACTTTATAACCTGGATCCCCACATCTCTTAGTCACTTTATAACCTGGATCCCCACATCTCATAATCACTTTATAACCTGGATCCCCACATCTCTTAATCACTTTATAACCTGGATCCCCACATCTCTTAGACAATTTATAACCTGGATCCCCACATCTCTTAGACACTTTATAACCTGGATCCCCACATCTCTTAGTCACTTTATAACCTGGATCCCCACATCTCTTAGTCACTTTATAACCTGGATCCCCACATCTCTTAGTCACTTTATCCAGGTTATAAAGTGACTAAGAGATGTGGGGATCTCTTTGTCACTTTATAACCTGGATCCCCACATCTCTTAATCACTTTATAACCTGGATCCCCACATCTCTTAGTCACTTTCTAACCTGGATCCCCACATCTCTTAGTCACTTTCTAACCTGGATCCCCACATCTCTTAATCACTTTATAACCTGGATCCCCACATCTCTTAGACACTTTATAACCTGGATCCCCACATCTCTTAATCACTTTATAACCTGGATCCCCACATCTCTTAGTCACTTTATAACCTGGATCCCCACATCTCTTAATCACTTTATAACCTGGATTCCCACATCTCTTAGACACTTTATAACCTGGATCCCCACATCTCTTAGTCACTTTATAACCTGGATCCCCACATCTCTTAGACACTTTATAACCTGGATCCCCACATCTCTTAGTCACTTTATAACCTGGATCCCCACATCTCTTAGTCACTTTATAACCTGGATCCCCACATCTCTTAGACACTTTATAACCTGGATCCCCACATCTCTTAATCACTTTATAACCTGGATCCCCACATCTCTTACTCACTTTATAACCTGGATCCCCACATCTCTTAGTCACTTTATAACCTGGATCCCCACATCTCTTAGTCACTTTATAACCTGGATCCCCACATCTCTTAGTCACTTTATAACCTGGATCCCCACATCTCATAATCACTTTATAACCTGGATCCCCACATCTCTTAATCACTTTATAACCTGGATCCCCACATCTCTTAGACACTTTATAACCTGGATCCCCACATCTCTTAGTCACTTTATAACCTGGATCCCCACATCTCTTAGTCACTTTTTAACCTGGATCCCCACATCTCTTAGTCACTTTATAACCTGGATCCCCACATCTCTTAGACACTTTATAACCTGGATCCCCACATCTCTTAGTCACTTTATAACCTGGATCCCCACATCTCTTAGACACTTTATAACCTGGATCCCCACATCTCTTAGTCACTTTATAACCTGGATCCCCACATCTCTTAGACACTTTATAACCTGGATCCCCACATCTCTTAGTCACTTTATAACCTGGATCCCCACATCTCTTAATCACTTTATAACCTGGATCCCCACATCTCTTAGTCACTTTATAACCTGGATCCCCACATCTTTTAGTAACTTTATAACCTGGATCCCCACATCTCATAGACACTTTATAACCTGGATCCCCACATCTCTTAATCACTTTATAAACTGGATCCCCACATCTCTTAGTCACTTTATAACCTGGATCCCCACATCTCTTAGTCACTTTATAACCTGGATCCCCACATCTCTTAGACACTTTATAACCTGGATCCCCACATCTCTTAATCACTTTATAACCTGGATCCCCACATCTCTTACTCACTTTATAACCTGGATCCCCACATCTCTTAGTCACTTTATAACCTGGATCCCCACATCTCTTAGTCACTTTATAACCTGGATCCCCACATCTCTTAGTCACTTTATAACCTGGATCCCCACATCTCATAATCACTTTATAACCTGGATCCCCACATCTCTTAATCACTTTATAACCTGGATCCCCACATCTCTTAGACAATTTATAACCTGGATCCCCACATCTCTTAGACACTTTATAACCTGGATCCCCACATCTCTTAGTCACTTTATCCAGGTTATAAAGTGACTAAGAGATGTGGGGATCTCTTTGTCACTTTATAACCTGGATCCCCACATCTCTTAATCACTTTATAACCTGGATCCCCACATCTCTTAGTCACTTTCTAACCTGGATCCCCACATCTCTTAGTCACTTTCTAACCTGGATCCCCACATCTCTTAATCACTTTATAACCTGGATCCCCACATCTCTTAGACACTTTATAACCTGGATCCCCACATCTCTTAATCACTTTATAACCTGGATCCCCACATCTCTTAGTCACTTTATAACCTGGATCCCCACATCTCTTAATCACTTTATAACCTGGATCCCCACATCTCTTAGACACTTTATAACCTGGATCCCCACATCTCTTAGTCACTTTATAACCTGGATCCCCACATCTCTTAGACACTTTATAACCTGGATCCCCACATCTCTTAGTCACTTTATAACCTGGATCCCCACATCTCTTAGTCACTTTTTAAGCTGGATCCCCACAACTCTTAGTCACTTTATAACCTGGATCTCCACATCTCTTAGACACTTTATAACCTGGATCCCCACATCTCTTAGTCACTTTATAACCTGGATCCCCACATCTCTTAGACACTTTATAACCTGGATCCCCACATCTCTTAGTCACTTTATAACCTGGATCCCCACATCTCTTAGACACTTTATAACCTGGATCCCCACATCTCTTAGTCACTTTATAACCTGGATCCCCACATCTCTTAGACACTTTATAACCTGGATCCCCACATCTCTTAGTCACTTTATAACCTGGATCCCCACATCTCATAATCACTTTATAACCTGGATCCCCACATCTCTTAATCACTTTATAACCTGGATCCCCACATCTCTTAGACAATTTATAACCTGGATCCCCACATCTCTTAGACACTTTATAACCTGGATCCCCACATCTCTTAGTCACTTTATAACCTGGATCCCCACATCTCTTAGTCACTTTATAACCTGGATCCCCACATCTCTTAGTCACTTTATAACCTGGATCCCCACATCTCTTAGTCACTTTATAACCTGGATCCCCATATCTCTTGGACACTTTATAACCTGGATCCCCACATCTCTTAGACACTTTATAACCTGGATCCCCACATCTCTTAGTCACTTTATAACCTGGATCCCCACATCTCTTAGTCACTTTATAACCTGGATCCCCACATCTCTTAGTCACTTTATAACCTGGATCCCCACATCTCTTAGTCACTTTATAACCTCGATCCCCACATCTCTTATCACTTTATAACCTGGATCCCCACATCTCTTAGTCACTTTATAACCTGGATCCCCACATCTCTTAGAAACTTTATAACCTGGATCCCCACATCTCTTATCACTTTATAACCTGGATCCCCACATCTCTTAGACACTTTATAACCTGGATCCCCACATCTCTTAGTCACTTTATAACCTGGATCCCCACATCTCTTAGTCACTTTATAACCTGGATCCCCACATCTCTTAGTCACTTTATAACCTGGATCCCCACATCTCTTAGTCACTTTATAACCTGGATCCCCACATCTCTTATCACTTTATAACCTGGATCCCCACATCTCTTAGTCACTTTATAACCTGGATCCCCACATCTCTTAGTCACTTTATAACCTGGATCCCCACATCTCTTAGTCACTTTATAACCTGGATCCCCACATCTCTTATCACTTTATAACCTGGATCCCCACATCTCTTAGTCACTTTATAACCTGGATCCCCACAGCTCTTAGTCACTTTATAACCTGGATTCCCACATCTCTTAGACACTTTATAACCTGGATCCCCACATCTCTTAATCACTTTATAACCTGGATCCCCACATCTCTTAGTCACTTTATAACCTGGATCCCCACATCTCTTAATCACTTTATAACCTGGATCCCCACATCTCTTAGACACTTTATAACCTGGATCCCCACATCTCTTAGTCACTTTATAACCTGGATCCCCACATCTCTTTGTCACTTTATAACCTGGATCCCCACATCTCTTAGTCACTTTAGAACCTGGATCCCCACATCTCTTAATCACTTTATAACCTGGATCCCCACATCTCTTAGTCACTTTCTAACCTGGATCCCCACATCTCTTAGTCACTTTCTAACCTGGATCCCCACATCTCTTAATCACTTTATAACCTGGATCCCCACATCTCTTAGACACTTTATAACCTGGATCCCCACATCTTTGAGACACTTTATAACCTGGATCCCCACATCTCTTAGTCACTTTATAACCTGGATCCCCACATCTCTTAGTCACTTTATAACCTGGATCCCCACATCTCTTAGTCACTTTATAACCTGGATCCCCACATCTCTTAGTCACTTTATAACCTGGATCCCCACATCTCTTAATCACTTTATAACCTGGATCCCCACATCTCTTAGTCACATTTTAACTTGGATCCCCACATCTCTTAGTCACTTTCTAACCTGGATCCCCACATCTCTTAATCACTTTATAACCTGGATCCCCACATCTCTTAGTCACTTTATAACCTGGATCCCCACATCTCTTAGACACTTTATAACCTGGATCCCCACATCTCTTAATCACTTTATAACCTGGATCCCCACATCTCTTAGTCACTTTATAACCTGGATCCCCACATCTCTTAATCACTTTATAACCTGGATCCCCACATCTCTTAGTCACTTTATAACCTGGATCCCCACATCTCTTAATCACTTTATAACATGGATCCCCACATCTCTTAGACACTTTATAACTTGGATCCCCACATCTCTTAATCCCTTTATAACCTGGATCCCCACATCTCTTAGTCACTTTATAACCTGGATCCCCCACATCTCTTAGTCACTTTATAACCTGGATCCCCACATCTCTTAATCACTTTATAACCTGGATCCCCACATCTCTTAGTCACTTTATAACCTGGATCCCCACATCTCTTAATCACTTTATAACCTGGATCCCCACATCTCTTAGTCACTTTATAACCTGGATCCCCACATCTCTTAATCACTTTATAACCTGGATCCCCACATCTCTTAGTCACTTTATAACCTGGATCCCCACATCTCTTAGTCACTTTATAACCTGGATCCCCACATCTCTTAGTCACTTTATAACCTGGATCCCCACATCTCTTAATCACTTTATAAACTGGATCCCCACATCTCTTAGTCACTTTACAACCTGGATCCCCACATCTCTTAGTCACTTTATAACCTGGATCCCCACAGCTCTTAGTCACTTTATAACCTGGATCCCCACATCTCTTAATCACTTTATAACCTGGATCCCCACATCTCTTAGTCACTTTATAACCTGGATCCCCACATCTCTTAGTCACTTTATAACCTGGATCCCCACATCTCTTAGTCACTTTATAACCTGGATCCCCACGTCTCTTAGTCACTTTCTAACCTGGATCCCCACATCTCTTAATCACTTTATAACCTGGATCCCCACATCTTTGAGACACTTTATAACCTGGATCCCCACATCTCTTAGTCACTTTATAACCTGGATCCCCACATCTTTGAGACACTTTATAACCTGGATCCCCACATCTCTTAGTCACTTTATAACCTGGATCCCCACATCTCTTTGTCACTTTATAACCTGGATCCCCACATCTCTTAATCACTTTATAACCTGGATCCCCACATCTCTTAGTCACTTTATAACCTGGATCCCCCACATCTCTTAATCACTTTATAACCTGGATCCCCACATCTCTTAATCACTTTATAACCTGGATCCCCACATCTCTTAGTCACTTTATAACCTGGATCCCCACATCTCTTAGTCACTTTATAACCTGGATCCCCACATCTCTTAGACACTTTATAACCTGGATCCCCACATCTCTTAGTCACTTTATAACCTGGATCCCCACATCTCTTAGTCACTTTATAACCTGGATCCCCACATCTCTTAGTCACTTTATAACCTGGATCCCCACATCTCTTAGTCACTTCCCTCTTGTCACTTTACTATCTTTATTATTTTCTATTATTTTCTATGACATTTTACTACTTTTCTTTTCTTCTGAGCACTCTTAGTTTTGTTAAAATTATTATTATTTTTCAGTCAGTCAGTCATATTCTCATCCGTTTGTCCCTTTCGGGGTTGTGGGGGTGCTGGAGCCCAACCTGGCTAATTTAAGGCGAAGGGCAGGGTACACCCCGATCAGGTCGCCAGTCTGTTGTGGATTATTATTTTTATTTTTTATTATTTTTATGTTATATTTTTTACACGTGTATCAAAGTAAGTTCCTAGTCTCTGATATTTTTCATTGACATGGAAATAAAAGCATTCTGATTCTGACATGCACGACCAGCTGCTGCCCATCCGTCATGCTGCAGGAGTTGCTTCAGGGGGTTAATACAGTGTTTTCTATTCAATTCAATTATTTATACTCTTCCTTGGCCGTCGATGTTAGAGAGAGGAAAAGGCCATGTTTAATACCAGCACTAAAATCATGAAGCCTGACGACGAGAAACCAGATGAGTTTGAGTCTGGAATCTCTCAGGTTCTTCTGGAGCTAGAGATGAACTCTGACTTGAAGGCTCAGGTGAGAGGGCTCAACGTCACAGCAGCTAAGCAGACCGAGGTCGGTGGCAGCAGGAAGTCCTTCCAGAAGATGGTGCGACTGGTTAGTGAGCGGGAGGCACGTCGTCTTTATCGTACAGAGAAGAATTCTGCCCAAACCCACCAGGAAAAGTGGCACGAAGAACAAGCAGAAGCGTCCGAGAAGCCGGACTCTGACTGCGGTTCATGACACCACCAATTTCACCTTCTCCCTGTGGGTCTGACTGGACTGGGTGAAGCGGGTCCCTCACCAGGTGTCTTCTGTGAGTGCCCATGTCTCCTGAATCTGGGTGTACCCCTGTGGTTTTGCCCTCTGCCATCACGGGCAGAATGAATTTATTATATTTGTTTTTCAAAGAATAAAAAAACAACAACAGTTTTTTTTCTTCAGATTTTATTTCAACATGCAGACATTTTGGAGGATTTTTTTTTCCTCCTGTTTTTTTTAAAACATCAACTTTAAATCTGGTCATGTTGATTTCTCATTGGTGGGTTTATTTAGACTTCTGCTGGATCTGGTTTTCGTCCATGCAGGCCTTGTCCTTGGTGCAGCTTTCTGTTTTAGAGACAAACAGTTTCCATGGTTACCATGTTATCTCGTTATTAGAGTCACAACTAACAATTATTTTGATAATCAATTAATCTGCCGATAATTGGAACGATTAATCGATTAATCGGATAAAATAACAACTTAAAAAACTTGTCCGAAACTTGTCCGTTTTGCAAGCTGTGAATTTTAACGCAAGTAATTTTCACATTTAGTGGAAAATGATTTTGTTTGTGTTTTTCTTTCCTCTTATTTTGGGAGCTCGCATCGTCCATTTGCTCTCACTCAGAGAAAATTTAAGTGCAGTTGACAACAAAAACTTTTTAGGCGACTAATCGATGACTAAATTAGTTGACAACTATTTCAATAATCGATTATAATCGACTAAATCAATTGGTTGTTTCAGCCCTGCTTGTTATTATGTTGGTGTGGACGTGATCTTCTCACCTGCATTGCAGCAAAACCCTGAAGAAGCACACCGTCCTCCTGTCAATCCACAAACTTTATACGCCGGTTGGCACGGGGTCGGCATTTTATTCTCCGCTCCACAAGCAGCCGTCTGCTGGGACCCCATCACACACCCGAAAGCTTGCCCACAGCAGATGTCAGGACCGAAGCAAATGCCTGAATTTCCAGGGCCGCAGCTGCTGCACTGCAGGAGAACAGAGAACAGGATGCAGGGTGGAACAGAACTTTGTAAAGAAGGACACAAGAACATCAGCTCACTTTCCGAGGAAGTCCACCCTTGAGGGATCTCTCGCCTTCCATAAGGCATTTGGACATGTAGCAGGCAGAGCAGACGGACACGAGGAACAGAAGGCAGACGAACACCGATGCTCCACTCATTTCTGCAAGATAAAAGTTAGTCTTCAGGAGGATGTTTTCAGATGAATGTCAGCGTATTTGTGAGTCTACGTGTCAGAGTTTTGCTGCTTTTATTCTCCTTCTGCATCCGCTCTTTCCAGGTGTTGTGGTGCTACCTGATTGGTAAGCTGGAAACCAATCAGAGGTTAGAATGAAGTTCAAAGGAGAACACTGTGTTTGTTTGTTTGTTTTAGGTACACGTAAAAGTGATGCATTTGTTATATTTGTTGCATTTGTTACATCGAGGTTGGATCTTTGTAACACTTTGCTCGCAGCATGCCCAAAATCTTCCCTAAAAAGTTTTCAGCTGATTCAAGATGAAGCAGCAAGACTTTTAACAGGAACTCAGAGAAGAGATCATATTACTTTTCACTTTTCAACTGAACACAGAAAATATTTTTTCCAAATGTCAACAATGCCTCTTTTTCCTCCGTAACCAAATGCTTCATAAAGTCCATCCTCACATTCAACATGACAGCCTGGTTTGGGTCACTCAGTGTCTCATTAAGATCATTAAAATCAGCAGTAAAATCATTGAACGTCAACAAGAATCCCTCACTTCCATTTACAATAACCAAGTCCTGAGGAAAGGTACTCAGATCTGCACTGAGATGTCACACATTCTGTACTCTCACTACACCCTGTTACCACCTAGGACAAGTCCGAACACCTCACTAGCGAGGCGCTCGGGGGGCATCCGGACCAGATGCCCGAAACACCCTATCTGGGTTGTCTCGACCTGGAGGAGGAGCGGCTTCACACCGAGCTCCTCCCGGATGGCAGAACTCCTCACCCGTTCAGCCGCTTGTATCCGCGGTCTCATTCTTTCAGTGACCACGCATAGCTGGTGACCACGGTGAGAGTAGGAACGTAGATCCTGGTTACCACGGTGAGGGTAGGAACGTAGATCCTGGTTACCATGGTGAGGGTAGGAACGTAGATCCTGGTTACCATGGTGAGGGTAGGAACGTAGATCCTGGTTACCATGGTGACGGTAGGAACATAGATCTTGGTTACCAGGGTGAGGGTATAACCTGGATCCCCACATCTCTTAGTCACCTCCCTCTTGTCACTTTACTATCTTTATTATTTTCTATGACATTTAACTACTTTTCTTTTCTTCTGAGCACTTTTAGTTTTGTTGAAATTATTATTATTATTATTTATTTTATTTTTTATTATTTTTATGTTACATTTTTTACACGTGTATCAAAGTAAGTTCCTAGTCTCTGATATTTTTCATTGACATGGAAATAAAAGCCTTCTGATTCTGACATGCACGACCAGCTGCTGCCCATCCGTCATGCTGGAGGAGTTGCTTCAGGGGGTTAATACAGTGTTTTCTATTCAATTCAATTATTTATACTCTTCCTTGGCCGTCGATGTTAGAGAGAGGAAAAGGCCATGTTTAATACCAGCACTAAAATCATGAAGCCTGACGACGAGAAACCAGATGAGTTTGAGTCTGGAATCTCTCAGGTTCTTCTGGAGCTAGAGATGAACTCTGACTTGAAGGCTCAGGTGAGAGGGCTCAACGTCACAGCAGCTAAGCAGACCAAGGTCGGTGGCAGCAGGAAGTCCTTCCAGAAGATGGTGCGACTGGTTAGTGAGCGGGAGGCACGTCGTCTTCATCGTATAGAGAAGAATTCTGCCCAAACCCACCAGGAAAAGTGGCACGAAGAACAAGCAGAAGCGTCCGAGAAGCCGGACTCTGACTGCGGTTCATGACACCACCAATTTCACCTTCTCCCTGTGGGTCTGACTGGACTGGGTGAAGCGGGTCCCTCACCAGGTGTCTTCTGTGAGTGCCCATGTCTCCTGAATCTGGGTGTACCCCTGTGGTTTTGCCCTCTGCCATCACGGGCAGAATGAATTTATTATATTTGTTTTTCAAAGAATAAAAAAACAACAACAGTTTTTTTTTCTTCAGATTTTATTTCAACATGCAGACATTTTGGAGGATTTTTTTTTCCTCCTGTTTTATTTTAAAACATCAACTTTAAATCTGGTCATGTTGATTTCTCATTGGTGGGTTTATTTAGACTTCTGCTGGATCTGGTTTTCGTCCATGCAGGCCTTGTCCTTGGTGCAGCTTTCTGTTTTAGAGACAAACAGTTTCCATGGTTACCATGTTATCTCGTTATTAGAGTCACAACTAACAATTATTTTGATAATCAATTAATCTGCCGATAATTGGAACGATTAATCGATTAATCGGATAAAATAACAACTTAAAAAACTTGTCCAAAACTTGTCCGTTTTGCAAGCTGTGAATTTTAACGCAAGTAATTTTCACATTTAGTGGAAAATGATTTTGTTTGTGTTTTTCTTTCCTCTTATTTTGGGAGCTCGCATCGTCCATTTGCTCTCACTCGGAGAAAATTTAAGTGCAGTTGACAACAAAACTTTTTAGGCGACTAATCGATGACTAAATTAGTTGACAACTATTTCAATAATCGATTATAATCGACTAAATCAATTGGTTGTTTCAGCCCTGCTTGTTATTATGTTGGTGTGGACGTGATCTTCTCACCTGCATTGCAGCAAAACCCTGAAGAAGCACACCGTCCTCCTGTCAATCCACAAACTTTATACGCCGGTTGGCACGGGGTCGGCATTTTATTCTCCGCTCCACAAGCAGCCGTCTGCTGGGACCCCATCTCACACCCGAAAGCTTGCCCACAGCAGATGTCAGGACCGAAGCAAATGCCTGAATTTCCAGGGCCGCAGCTGCTGCACTGCAGGAGAACAGAGAACAGGATGCAGGGTGGAACAGAACTTTGTAAAGAAGGACACAAGAACATCAGCTCACTTTCCGAGGAAGTCCACCCTTGAGGGATCTCTCGCCTTCCATAAGGCATTTGGACATGTAGCAGGCAGAGCAGACGGACACGAGGAACAGAAGGCAGACGAACACCGATGCTCCACTCATTTCTGCAAGATAAAAGTTAGTCTTCAGGAGGATGTTTTCAGATGAATGTCAGCGTATTTGTGAGTCTACGTGTCAGAGTTTTGCTGCTTTTATTCTCCTTCTGCATCCGCTCTTTCCAGGTGTTGTGGTGCTACCTGATTGGTAAGCTGGAAACCAATCAGAGGTTAGAATGAAGTTCAAAGGAGAACACTGTGTTTGTTTGTTTGTTTTAGGTACACGTAAAAGTGATGCATTTGTTATATTTGTTGCATTTGTTACATCGAGGTTGGATCTTTGTAACACTTTGCTCGCAGCATGCCCAAAATCTTCCCTAAAAAGTTTTCAGCTGATTCAAAATGAAGCAGCAAGACTTTTAACAGGAACTCAGAGAAGAGATCATATTACTTTTCACTTTTCAACTGAACACAGAAAATATTTTTCCAAATGTCAACAATGCCTCTTTTTCCTCCGTAACCTTCAGGTTCATCCATCCATTCTTGCAGTCTTTTACAAATGCTACATAAAGTCCATCCTCACATTCAACATGACAGCCTGGTTTGGGTCACTCAGTGTCTCATTAAGATCATTAAAATCAGCAGTAAAATCATTGAACGTGAACAAGAATCCCTCACTTCCATTTACAATAACCAAGTCCTGAGGAAAGGTACTCAGATCTGCACTGAGATGTCACACATTCTGTACTCTCACTACACCCTGTTACCACCTAGGACAAGTCCGAACACCTCACTAGCGAGGCGCTCGGGGGGCATCCGGACCAGATGCCCGAAACACCCTATCTGGGTTGTCTCGACCTGGAGGAGGAGCGGCTTCACACCGAGCTCCTCCCGGATGGCAGAACTCCTCACCCGTTCAGCCGCTTGTATCCGCGGTCTCATTCTTTCAGTGACCACGCATAGCTGGTGACCACGGTGAGAGTAGGAACGTAGATCCTGGTTACCACGGTGAGGGTAGGAACGTAGATCCTGGTTACCATGGTGAGGGTAGGAACGTAGATCCTGGTTACCATGGTGAGGGTAGGAACGTAGATCCTGGTTACCATGGTGACGGTAGGAACATAGATCTTGGTTACCAGGGTGAGGGTATAACCTGGATCCCCACATCTCTTAATCACTTTATAACCTGGATCCCCACATCTCTTAGTCACTTTATAACCTGGATCCCCACATCTCTTAGTCACTTTATAACCTGGATCCCCACATCTCTTAGTCACTTTATAACCTGGATCCCCACATCTCTTAGTCACTTTATAACCTGGATCCCCACATCTCTTAGTCACTTTATAACCTGGATCCCCACATCTCTTAATCACTTTATAACCTGGATCCCCACATCTCTTAGTCACCTCCCTCTTGTCACTTTACTATCTTTATTATTTTCTATTATTTTCTATGACATTTAACTACTTTTCTTTTCTTCTGAGCACTTTTAGTTTTGTTAAAATTATTATTATTTATTTTATTTTTTATTATTTTTATGTTACATTTTTTACACGTGTATCAAAGTAAGTTCCTAGTCTCTGATATTTTTCATTGACATGGAAATAAAAGCCTTCTGAGTCTGACATGCACGACCAGCTGCTGCCCATCCGTCATGCTGCAGGAGTTGCTTCAGGGGGTTAATACAGTGTTTTCTATTCAATTCAATTATTTATACTCTTCCTTGGCCGTCGATGTTAGAGAGAGGAAAAGGCCATGTTTATTACCAGCACTAAAATCATGAAGCCTGACGACGAGAAACCAGATGAGTTTGAGTCTGGAATCTCTCAGGTTCTTCTGGAGCTAGAGATGAACTCTGACTTGAAGGCTCAGGTGAGAGGGCTCAACGTCACAGCAGCTAAGCAGACCGAGGTCGGTGGCAGCAGGAAGTCCTTCCAGAAGATGGTGCGACTGGTTAGTGAGCGGGAGGCACGTCGTCTTCATCGTACAGAGAAGAATTCTGCCCAAACCCACCAGGAAAAGTGGCACGAAGAACAAGCAGAAGCGTCCGAGAAGCCGGACTCTGACTGCGGTTCATGACACCACCAATTTCACCTTCTCCCTGGGGGTCTGACTGGACTGGGTGAAGCAGGTCCCTCACCAGGTGTCTTCTGTGAGTGCCCATGTCTCCTGAATCTGGGTGTACCCCTGTGGTTTTGCCCTCTGCCATCACGGGCAGAATGAATTTATTATATTTGTTTTTCAAAGAATAAAAAAACAACAACAGTTTTTTTTCTTCAGATTTTATTTCAACATGCAGACATTTTGGAGGATTTTTTTTTCCTCCTGTTTTATTTTAAAACATCAACTTTAAATCTGGTCATGTTGATTTCTCATTGGTGGGTTTATTTAGACTTCTGCTGGATCTGGTTTTCGTCCATGCAGGCCTTGTCCTTGGTGCAGCTTTCTGTTTTAGAGACAAACAGTTTCCATGGTTACCATGTTATCTCGTTATTAGAGTCACAACTAACAATTATTTTGATAATCAATTAATCTGCCGATAATTGGAACGATTAATCGATTAATCGGATAAAATAACAACTTAAAAAACTTGTCCGAAACTTGTCCGTTTTGCAAGCTGTGAATTTTAACGCAAGTAATTTTCACATTTAGTGGAAAATGATTTTGTTTGTGTTTTTCTTTCCTCTTATTTTGGGAGCTCGCATCGTCCATTTGCTCTCACTCGGAGAAAATTTAAGTGCAGTTGACAACAAAAACTTTTTAGGCGACTAATCGATGACTAAATTAGTTGACAACTATTTCAATAATCGATTATAATCGACTAAATCAATTGGTTGTTTCAGCCCTGCTTGTTATTATGTTGGTGTGGACGTGATCTTCTCACCTGCATTGCAGCAAAACCCTGAAGAAGCACACCGTCCTCCTGTCAATCCACAAACTTTATACGCCGGTTGGCACGGGGTCGGCATTTTATTCTCCGCTCCACAAGCAGCCGTCTGCTGGGACCCCATCACACACCCGAAAGCTTGCCCACAGCAGATGTCAGGACCGAAGCAAATGCCTGAATTTCCAGGGCCGCAGCTGCTGCACTGCAGGAGAACAGAGAACAGGATGCAGGGTGGAACAGAACTTTGTAAAGAAGGACACAAGAACATCAGCTCACTTTCCGAGGAAGTCCACCCTTGAGGGATCTCTCGCCTTCCATAAGGCATTTGGACATGTAGCAGGCAGAGCAGACGGACACGAGGAACAGAAGGCAGACGAACACCGATGCTCCACTCATTTCTGCAAGATAAAAGTTAGTCTTCAGGAGGATGTTTTCAGATGAATGTCAGCGTATTTGTGAGTCTACGTGTCAGAGTTTTGCTGCTTTTATTCTCCTTCTGCATCCGCTCTTTCCAGGTGTTGTGGTGCTACCTGATTGGTAAGCTGGAAACCAATCAGAGGTTAGAATGAAGTTCAAAGGAGAACACTGTGTTTGTTTGTTTGTTTTAGGTACACGTAAAAGTGATGCATTTGTTATATTTGTTGCATTTGTTACATCGAGGTTGGATCTTTGTAACACTTTGCTCGCAGCATGCCCAAAATCTTCCCTAAAAAGTTTTCAGCTGATTCAAAATGAAGCAGCAAGACTTTTAACAGGAACTCAGAGAAGAGATCATATTACTTTTCACTTTTCAACTGAACACAGAAAATATTTTTCCAAATGTCAACAATGCCTCTTTTTCCTCCGTAACCTTCAGGTTCATCCATCCATTCTTGCAGTCTTTTACAAATGCTACATAAAGTCCATCCTCACATTCAACATGACAGCCTGGTTTGGGTCACTCAGTGTCTCATTAAGATCATTAAAATCAGCAGTAAAATCATTGAACGTCAACAAGAATCCCTCACTTCCATTTACAATAACCAAGTCCTGAGGAAAGGTACTCAGATCTGCACTGAGATGTCACACATTCTGTACTCTCACTACACCCTGTTACCACCTAGGACAAGTCCGAACACCTCACTAGCGAGGCGCTCAGGGGGCATCCGGACCAGATGCCCGAAACACCCTATCTGGGTTGTCTCGACCTGGAGGAGGAGCGGCTTCACACCGAGCTCCTCCCGGATGGCAGAACTCCTCACCCGTTCAGCCGCTTGTATCCGCGGTCTCATTCTTTCAGTGACCACGCATAGCTGGTGACCACGGTGAGAGTAGGAACGTAGATCCTGGTTACCACGGTGAGGGTAGGAACGTAGATCCTGGTTACCATGGTGAGGGTAGGAACGTAGATCCTGGTTACCATGGTGACGGTAGGAACATAGATCTTGGTTACCAGGGTGAGGGTATAACCTGGATCCCCACATCTCTTAGTCACTTTATAACCTGGATCCCCACATCTCTTAATCACTTTATAACCTGGATCCCCACATCTCTTGGTCACTTTATAACCTGGATCCCCACATCTCTTAGTCACTTTATAACCTGGATCCCCACATCTCTTAGTCACTTTATAACCTGGATCCCCACATCTCTTAATCACTTTATAACCTGGATCCCCACATCTCTTAGTCACCTCCCTCTTGTCACTTTACTATCTTTATTATTTTCTATTATTTTCTATGACATTTAACTACTTTTCTTTTCTTCTGAGCACTTTTAGTTTTGTTAAAATTATTATTATTTATTTTATTTTTTATTATTTTTATGTTACATTTTTTACACGTGTATCAAAGTAAGTTCCTAGTCTCTGATATTTTTCATTGACATGGAAATAAAAGCCTTCTGATTCTGACATGCACGACCAGCTGCTGCCCATCCGTCATGCTGCAGGAGTTGCTTCAGGGGGTTAATACAGTGTTTTCTATTCAATTCAATTATTTATACTCTTCCTTGGCCGTCGATGTTAGAGAGAGGAAAAGGCCATGTTTAATACCAGCACTAAAATCATGAAGCCTGACGACGAGAAACCAGATGAGTTTGAGTCTGGAATCTCTCAGGTTCTTCTGGAGCTAGAGATGAACTCTGACTTGAAGGCTCAGGTGAGAGGGCTCAACGTCACAGCAGCTAAGCAGACCGAGGTCGGTGGCAGCAGGAAGTCCTTCCAGAAGATGGTGCGACTGGTTAGTGAGCGGGAGGCACGTCGTCTTCATCGTATAGAGAAGAATTCTGCCCAAACCCACCAGGAAAAGTGGCACGAAGAACAAGCAGAAGCGTCCGAGAAGCCGGACTCTGACTGCGGTTCATGACACCACCAATTTCACCTTCTCCCTGTGGGTCTGACTGGACTGGGTGAAGCGGGTCCCTCACCAGGTGTCTTCTGTGAGTGCCCATGTCTCCTGAATCTGGGTGTACCCCTGTGGTTTTGCCCTCTGCCATCACGGGCAGAATGAATTTATTATATTTGTTTTTCAAAGAATAAAAAAACAACAACAGTTTTTTTTCTTCAGATTTTATTTCAACATGCAGACATTTTGGAGGATTTTTTTTTCCTCCTGTTTTATTTTAAAACATCAACTTTAAATCTGGTCATGTTGATTTCTCATTGGTGGGTTTATTTAGACTTCTGCTGGATCTGGTTTTCGTCCATGCAGGCCTTGTCCTTGGTGCAGCTTTCTGTTTTAGAGACAAACAGTTTCCATGGTTACCATGTTATCTCGTTATTAGAGTCACAACTAACAATTATTTTGATAATCAATTAATCTGCCGATAATTGGAACGATTAATCGATTAATCGGATAAAATAACAACTTAAAAAACTTGTCCAAAACTTGTCCGTTTTGCAAGCTGTGAATTTTAACGCAAGTAATTTTCACATTTAGTGGAAAATGATTTTGTTTGTGTTTTTCTTTCCTCTTATTTTGGGAGCTCGCATCGTCCATTTGCTCTCACTCGGAGAAAATTTAAGTGCAGTTGACAACAAAACTTTTTAGGCGACTAATCGATGACTAAATTAGTTGACAACTATTTCAATAATCGATTATAATCGACTAAATCAATTGGTTGTTTCAGCCCTGCTTGTTATTATGTTGGTGTGGACGTGATCTTCTCACCTGCATTGCAGCAAAACCCTGAAGAAGCACACCGTCCTCCTGTCAATCCACAAACTTTAGACGCCGGTTGGCACGGGGTCGGCATTTTATTCTCCGCTCCACAAGCAGCCGTCTGCTGGGACCCCATCTCACACCCGAAAGCTTGCCCACAGCAGATGTCAGGACCGAAGCAAATGCCTGAATTTCCCAGGCCGCAGCTGCTGCACTGCAGGAGAACAGAGAACAGGATGCAGGGTGGAACAGAACTTTGTAAAGAAGGACACAAGAACATCAGCTCACTTTCCGAGGAAGTCCACCCTTGAGGGATCTCTCGCCTTCCATAAGGCATTTGGACATGTAGCAGGCAGAGCAGACGGACACGAGGAACAGAAGGCAGACGAACACCGATGCTCCACTCATTTCTGCAAGATAAAAGTTAGTTTTCAGGAGGATGTTTTCAGATGAATGTCAGCGTATTTGTGAGTCTACGTGTCAGAGTTTTGCTGCTTTTATTCTCCTTCTGCCTCCGCTCTTTCCAGGTGTTGTGGTGCTACCTGATTGGTAAGCTGGAAACCAATCAGAGGTTAAAATGAAGTTCAAAGGAGAACACTGTGTTTGTTTGTTTGTTTTAGGTACACGTAAAAGTGATGCATTTGTTATATTTGTTGCATTTGTTACATCGAGGTTGGATCTTTGTAACACTTTGCTCGCAGCATGCCCAAAATCTTCCCTAAAAAGTTTTCAGCTGATTCAAGATGAAGCAGCAAGACTTTTAACAGGAACTCAGAGAAGAGATCATATTACTTTTCACTTTTCAACTGAACACATAAAATATTTTTTCCAAATGTCAACAATGCCTCTTTTTCCTCCGTAACCAAATGCTTCATAAAGTCCATCCTCACATTCAACATGACAGCCTGGTTTGGGTCACTCAGTGTCTCATTAAGATCATTAAAATCAGCAGTAAAATCATTGAACGTCAACAAGAATCCCTCACTTCCATTTACAATAACCAAGTCCTGAGGAAAGGTACTCAGATCTCCACTGAGAGGTCACACTACACCCCGTTACCATCCAGGACGAGTCCGAAACACCTCACTAGCGAGGCACTCGGGGGGCATCCTTACCAGATGCCCGAACGAACCTGTCTGGCTTTTCTTGACCTGGAGGAGGAGCGGCTCGACACCGGGCTCCTCCCGGATGGTAGAACTCCTCACCCGGTCAGCCGCTTGTATCCGCGGTCTCATTCTTTCAGTGACCACGCACAGCTGGTGACCACGGTGAGAGTAGGAACGTAGATCCTGGTTACCATGGTGAGGGTAGGAACGCAGATGCTGGTTACCATAGTGAGGGAAGGAATGTAGATCCTGGTTACCATGGTGAGGGTAGGAACGTAGATCTTGGTTACCATGGTGAGGGTAGGATTGTAGATCCTGGTTACCATGGTGAGGGTAGGAACGTAGATCTTGGTTACCATGGTGAGGGTAGGAATGTAGATCCTGGTTACCATGGTGAGGGAAGGAATGTAGATCCTGGTTACCATGGTGAGGGTAGGAACGTAGATCTTGGTTACCATGGTGAGGGTAGGATTGTAGATCCTGGTTACCATGGTGAGGGTAGGAACGTAGATCTTGGTTACCATGGTGAGAGTAGGAACGCAGATCCTGGTTACCTTGGTGAGGGTAGGAACATAGATCCTGGTTACCATGGTGAGGGTAGGAACATAGATCCTGGTTACCATGGTGAGGGTAGGAACATAGATCCTGGTTACCATGGTGAGGGTAGGAATATAGATCCTGGTTACCATGGTGAGAGTAGAAACGTAGATCCTGGTTACCATGGTGAGGGTAGGAACGTAGATCCTGGTTACCATGGTGAGGGTAGGAATGTAGATCCTGGTTACCATGGTGAGGGTAGGAACGTAGATCCTGGTTACCATGGTGAGGGTAGGAACCAAGATCGACTTGTAAATCGAGAGCTTTGCTTTTCGGCTCAGCTCTTTCTTTATCACGACGGACCGATGCAGCGTCCTAGTTATTGCTGACGCTGCACCGATCCGTCTGTCGATCTCCCGCTCCATCCTTCCCCCACTCGTAAACAAGACTCCGATAAACTTGAACTCTTCCACTCTGCAGCTTCATGTATTTTTTCTTCTCAACTTGTTTAAATTCACTCGTATTTTTCACTGAATTCCAAACAATTTACTAAGAAATAAAAACTCTGTAAAACATTATGAAAGTAGAAAAACTTCTTTCAGACCAGATTTCACTTCAATGTTGGAAAAAATCCAAAAAAACTAAACATTAAACGTGTCTTTAAAAGTAAAAAAAATAATTAAAACTTCTTCATATTCGCTCATAATTTGGATAATTTCATGTAGACGAGCTCCTCTTGGTCGCTGACATGCACGGTCACGTTTCACTCGCCCGTTTTTAATCAGTTCCAGCGAAGCGTCTCAGAAAGGTGCCGTGACCTTTGATCTGATCGGTCCTACGGTCATCTACAGCTCAGGAAGTGGAACTAAAAAACAGGTTCATTAAAAACTTCTAAGTAGTTTTGGGGTTTCGGTGTCACTCTCTCAGCGAACGGCGAGGGGATAAAAGCACGAAAGGCGATCAGACGCCTCCGATATCGTCTCAGAGATTCTACTAGAAACAGAAACGAGTGAGTAGATTCATTTTCAGGAGAATCTTAGACTGAAACTATGTTTTTTTTTTCCTTTCAGCAGCTCAGTTTCCTCTTAACGCTTATCCGGGGCTGGGTCGCAGAGGCAACAGCCTCAGACGGGAAGCCCAGGCTTCTCTCACCCCGGCTGCATCCTCCAGCTCACCCTGAGGTGTTCCCTGTCCAGCTGTGAGACATAGTCTCTCCAGCAGGTCTGGGGTGTGCCTCTTTGTCTCCTCCCAGTGGACGTGATCGAAACACCTCACCAGCGGGGCGTTTGAAAGGCATCCTGACCAGATGCCCAAAACACCCCATTTGGCTTCTCTCAACCTGGAGGAGGAGCGGATCAACACCGAGCTCCTCCCGGATGGCAGAGCTCCTCACCCGATCTCTGAGAGAGAGTACTACCACCCTGCGGAGGAAGCTCATTTTGTCTGCTTGTATCAGCGATCTCGTTTTTTCGGTCACCACCCACACTGGTTACCATGGTGAGGGTAGGAACGTAGATCCTGGTTACCATGGTAAGGATAGGAACGTAGATCCTGGTTAACATGGTAAGGATAGGAACGTAGATCCTGGTTACCATGGTAAGGATAGGAACGTAGATCCTGGTTACCATGGTGAGGGTAGGAATGTAGATCCTGGTTAACATGGTGAGGGTAGTAACGTAGATCCTGGTTACCATGGTGAGGGTAGGAACGTAGATCCTGGTTAACATGGTGAGGGTAGGAACGTAGATCCTGGTTACCATGGTGAGGGTAGGAACGTAGATCCTGGTTAACATGGTGAGGGTAGGAACATAGATCCTGGTTACCATGGTGAGGGTAGGAACATAAAAACATCCTCTTGAAATCTAACTTTTCTTGCAGAAATGAGCGCAGCATCGGTGTCCGTCTGCCTTCTGTTCCTCCTGTCTGTCTGCACTGCCTGCTACATTTCCAACTGTCCCATCGGAGGCAAGAGATCCCTCATGGACGCACCAACTCGGAAAGTGAGCTCACGTTCTTGTGTTCTTCTTTACAAAGTTCTGTTCCACCTTGCATCCTGTTCTCTGTCCTCCTGCAGTGCATGTCCTGCGGTCCAGCAGATCGGGGTCGTTGCTTTGGTCCTGGGATCTGCTGTGGGGAAGGTTTCGGGTGTCTGCTTGGGTCTCCTGAGGCGTCTCGCTGTGTGGAGGAGAATTACCTGCTGACCCCATGCCAGGCGGGGGGTAAACCCTGTGGATCTGATGGAGGACGGTGTGCTGCTGCAGGGCTTTGCTGCGATGCAGGTGAGAAGATCACGTGCATGTTTCATTTTCAGAAAACCGAAAACCCAATTAGTAGTGTCAGTGCCTCCAAATCGGGGGCTGTGGTTCTCACCCAGAAAAGGGAGGAAGGCTCTAGGCTGGAGAGACTATGTCTCACAGCTGGAAAGGGAACACCTTGGTGAACCAGAGGTAGGAGGTCAGCAGGATGAGGAACCAGAGGTAGGAGCTCAGCAGGATGAGGAACCAGAGGTTGGAGCTCAGCAGGATGAGGAACCAGGGGTAGGAGCTCAGCAGGATGAGGAACCAGAGGTAGGAGCTCAGCAGGATGAGAGACCAGAGGTAGGAGCTCAGCAGGATGAGGAACCAGAGGTAGGAGCTCAGCAGGATGAGGAACCAGAGGTAGGAGCTCAGCAGGATGAGAGACCAGAGGTAGGAGCTCAGCAGGTTGAGGGACCAGAGGTAGGAGCTCAGCGGGACGAGGAACCAGAGGTAGGAGCTCAGCAGGATGAGGAACCAGAGGTAGGAGCTCAGCAGGATCTGGGACCAGAGGTAGGAGCTCAGCAGGACGAGGTACCAGAGGAAGGAGCTCAGCAGGACGAGGAACCAGAGGTAGGAGCTCAGCTGGATGAGAGACCAGAGGTAGGAGCTCAGCAGGATGAGGAACCAGAGGTTGGAGCTCAGCAGGATGAGGAACCAGAGGTAGGAGCTCAGCAGGATGAGGAACCAGAGGTAGGAGCTCAGCAGGTTGAGGGACCAGAGGTAGGAGCTCAGCAGGATCTGGGACCAGAGGTAGGAGCTCAGCAGGATGAGGAACCAGAGGTAGGAGCTCAGCAGGATGAGGAACCAGAGGTAGGAGCTCAGCAGGATGAGAGACCAGAGGTAGGAGCTCAGCAGGTTGAGGGACCAGAGGTAGGAGCTCAGCGGGACGAGGAACCAGAGGTAGGAGCTCAGCAGGATGAGGAACCAGAGGTAGGAGCTCAGCAGGATCTGGGACCAGAGGTAGGAGCTCAGCAGGACGAGGAACCAGAGGAAGGAGCTCAGCAGGACGAGGAACCAGAGGTAGGAGCTCAGCTGGATGAGGAACCAGAGGTTGGAGCTCAGCAGGATGAGAAACCAGAGGTAGGAGCTCAGCAGGATGAGGAACCAGAGGTAGGAGCTTAGCAGGATGAGAGACCAGAGGTAGGAGCTCAGCAGGTTGAGGGACCAGAGGTAGGAGCTCAGCAGGATCTGGGACCAGAGGTAGGAGCTCAGCAGGATGAGGAACCAGAGGTTGGAGCTCAGCAGGATGAGGAACCAGAGGTAGGAGCTCAGCAGGATGAGGAATCAGAGGTAGGAGCTTAGCAGGATGAGAGACCAGAGGTAGGAGCTCAGCAGGATGAGAGACCAGAGGTAGGAGCTCAGCAGGATGAGGAACCAGAGGTTGGAGCTCAGCAGGATGAGGAACCAGAGGTAGGAGCTCAGCAGGATGAGAGACCAGAGGTAGGAGCTTAGCAGGATGAGAGACCAGAGGTAGGAGCTTAGCAGGATGAGAGACCAGAGGTAGGAGCTCAGCAGAATGAGGAACCAGAGGTAGGAGCTCAGCAGGATGAGGGACCAGAGGTAGGAGCTCAGCTGGATGAGAGACCAGAGGTAGGAGCTCAGCTGGATGAGAGACCAGAGGTAGGAGCTCAGCAGCATGAGGAACCAGAGGTAGGAGCTCAGCAGGATGGGGAACCAGAGATTGGGGGACAGCAGGGTTCAGCAGGCGGACGACGAAGGACCAAACGTGGAAGGGCACCATCACGGCTGCAGGAGGGTATGATGGAGTGAGGGAAACCGGGGTTTGGGGGGTTATTTATATCGGGGCAGTCTGCCCACCATCTACAGCCTGTGTGACATGATGCCAACTGTTTGTCTCTAAAACAGAGAGCTGCACCACAGACCAGTCCTGCCTGATCGAAGAGGACGCAGATGATCAGAACAGCCAAATGGACGGTGGTGACCCCGGGGACATCATCCTCAGGCTCCTCCACCTGGTTGGCCACACCTCTCACCGAACCCACCAATGAGAAACGACTGGATCTGATTTGTAGTTGATGTTTTAGAAAAAAAGAAGAAAAAAAATCCCCAAAATGTCTGCATGTTGAAATAAAATCTGAAGGAAAAAGTTGTTTGTTTTTTTTAATTTTTTACTGTTTGAAAAATAAAGTGTTCATTGATTCATTAGTTATTCAGATTACCTGGCTGGCATACACACTGCCCAGCCCCGACCTCCGTGAAGCTCGGACCGCTTAAAAAAATATAAACAAAAATAAACAAAAAAAATATGTCAATCGTTTCTGCTGTAAAAAGTTTTGTTTGTGTTATTGTCGTTTGTTTTTATTTTAAGAAATACAATTTTGATGATGACGTCATCTGGACCTTAATTTATTTGCGGGCGTCGCCATTTTATGACGTCATCGCCCAAATCTTAATTATTAAAATAAAAAATAAGAAAAATTGTACAAACGAAAATTTTTACAGCACAAAACGATTGACATATTTTTGTTTATTCTTGTTTATATTTTTTAAGAGGGGCCAGCTTCATCAAATCAAACTTTATTTATAAAACACTTTTTATACATAAAATGTAACACAAAGTGTTTTAATGTTAAAAATCCCAGAACTCAAAAACAAAAAAGGACAAGTCCTCCACCCACAGAGAACCCCCCCCCACACACACACACACACACACACACACACACACCCATACATGTACAAATACAGATAGAGCACACACCCTCACACATGTAAACAGACACACCTACACACCCACTTAAAAATGCAATAGGCTGGATGCAGACGGAACACCTGAGAAATAGAATATCTGAGGAGCCACCGCAGCAGGAGCCAAGGGACACCTGCGATCACCGGCCATGATCCAAGACCCCGAATAGAAGACGAGGCCGGAGCCAAGATCCCCACCAGGGCCCCGAAGCCAGGACCAGCAGCCACCGATGACCACAGGCTCCCGCTACAGGGAGGTCCCAGGAATAACATACATGAAGTATTCAGACGACACTGTTATCATGGACACTACCAACACAAATGGACTGCTGCAGGCTGAACTGGACACCATTTCCCTGTGTTTGGACTTGAACGTGTTAAAAACCAAAGTAATGGTTTTCTCATTCCATCTTGGACTCACCACCTTCCCCACACTGACCGTTAATAACAAAGGATTAGAAAAGGTTCACTCATACAAATATCTTATTGATCATAAACTCACTTTTCAACTTCTTCTTCTCCTTTCGGCATTTCTCTTCAGGGGGCGCCACAGCAAGTCAGTTTCTTCCATCTAACCCTATCTGCTGCATCCTCTTCGGTCATACCAACTATCTTCATGTCTTCCTTCACTGTATCCATGAACCTCCTCTTTGGTCTTCCTCTAGTCCTCTTTCCTGTTGGTTCCAAACCCAGCATCCTTCTTCTGATTTACTCTCTCTCTCTCCTCTGCACATGTCCAAACCATCTCAGTCTGACCTCTCTGACTTTAAAACCTCTAACATGTGCTGTTCCTCTGATCCTGTCCATCCTGGTCACTCCCAGAGAGATCCTCAGCATCTTCATCTCTGCTACCTCCATCTCTGTTTCCTGTCTTTTCCTCAGTGACACTGTCTCTAGACCAATCAGCATGGCCGCTCTCACCACACTGTCTCTAGACCAATCAGCATGGCTGCTCTCACCACACTGTTTCTAGACCAATCAGCATGGCCGCTCTCACCACACTGTCTCTAGACCAATCAGCATGGCCGCTCTCACCACACTGTCTCTAGACCAATCAGCATGGCCGCTCTCACCACACTGTCTCTAGACCAATCAGCATGGCCGCTCTCACCACACTGACTCTAGACCAATCAGCATGGCCGCTCTCACCACACTGTCTCTAGACCAATCAGCATGGCCGCTCTCACCACGGTTTTGTACTTTTCCTTTCATTTTATCTGAAACTCTTCAGTCACACATCACACCCGTTCCACCCTGCCTGCACACGCTTCTTCACCTCTTTTCCACACTCTCCATTGCTCTGGACTGTTGATCCTAGATACTTAAAATCTTCCACCTTTTTTATCTCTTCTCCCTGTAACCTCACTTTTCAACTCAACACAGAAAATATTTTTTCCAAATGTCAACAATGCCTCTTTTTCCTCCGTAAACTTCAGGTTCATCCATCCATTTTTGCAGTCTTCTACAAATGCTTCATAAAGTCCATCCTCACATTCAAAATCACAGCCTGGTTTGGTTCACTCAGTGTCTCAATAAGATCATTAAAATCAGCAGTAAAATCAATGGACGTCAACAAGAATCACTCACTTCCATTTACAATAACCAAGTCCTGAGGAAAGGTACTCAGATGTCCACTGACAGGTCACACATTCTGCTCTCACACTGCAACCTGCTGCCATCTGGTCGTAGGTTCAGATCCCTCTCACTACACCCTGTTACCATCCGGTCGTAGGTTCAGATCCCTCGCACTTAAGACCAAGAGAGTCACATCCAGCTTCATACCCACCTCAATCCGACTGCTGATTGGCTGAGGGGCCTTGTGACGGGTTGCCATGTACTGAAGAAACGATAAGTAAATGTTCTTATTTATTGATTTTATTGTTTTATTCTATTTTTATTTATTTATATGTTATTGTTTTATGATGTGTTTAATGAACGTGGTTTTTATGCATTTGTCTGTTTGTCCCGGCGCTTTGTCTGCAAATGAAGTTCCTCACGAATAAATAAAGTTATTATTGATTATTGATTGATTGTTCTCCTTTGAACTTCATTCTAAGCTCTGATTGGTTTCCAGCTTACCAATCAGGTAGCTCCACAACACCTGGAAAAAGCAGAGGTAGAAGGAGAATAAAACCAGCAAAACTCTGACAGATAGACTCACAAATACGCTGACATTTGAAAACAACCTCCTGACTTTTATCTTGTAGAAATGAGCGGAGCGTCGGTGTTCGTCTGCCTTCTGTTCCTCCTGTCTGTCTGCACTGCCTGCTACGTAAGCAACTGCCCCCAAGGTGGCAAGAGATCCATCAAGGGTGGACCACCTCGGAACGTGAGCTCATGTTCTTGTGTCCTTCTTTACAAAGTTCTGTTCCACCCTGCATCTTGTTCTCTGTTCTCCTGCAGTGCAAGACCTGCGGTCCGGGAAATAAGGGCCTTTGCTTCGGTCCTGCCATCTGCTGTGCGCAAGCTTTCGGGTGTCTGATGGGGACCCCGGAGGCGTCTGCTTGTGTGGAGGAGACTAAACTGCTGACCCCGTGCCAACCGGGGAATAAAGTTTGTGGATCGAGAGGAGGACGGTGCGCTTCTGCAGGGTTTTGCTGCGATGCAGGTGAGAAGATCACTCAAGATTATTCAATCCCTGACCTTCATGCTGTGACATCACCGAGCAGCGGCCATTTTAACTGAAAAACACCAACAAAACACCAACAAAAACTCTCCATTTACAAGTTGATCTACGTTCCTACCCTCACCGTGGTAACCAGGATCTACGTTCCTACCCTCACCGTGGTAACCAGGATCTACGTTCCTACCCTCACCGTGGTAACCAGGGTCTACGTTCCTACTCTCACCATGGTAACCAGGATCTACGTTCCTACCCTCACCGTGGTAACCAGGATCTACGTTCCTACCCTCATCATGGTAACCAGGATCTACGTTCCTACCCTCACCATGGTAACCAGGATCTATGATCCTACCCTCACAGTGGTAACCAGGATCTACGTTCCTACCCTCATCATGGTAACCAGGATCTATGATCCTACCCTCACCATGGTAACCAGGATCTACGTTCCTACCCTGACCGTGGTAACCAGGATCTACGTTCCTACCCTCACCGTGGTAACCAGGGTCTACGTTCCTACCCTCACCGTGGTAACCAGGATCTACGTTCCTACCCTCACCATGGTAACCAGGATCTACGTTCCTACCCTCACCGTGGTAACCAGGATCTACGTTCCTACCCTCACCATGGTAACCAGAATCTACGTTCCTACCCTCACCATAGCAACCAGGATCTACGTTCCTACCCTCACCATGGTAACCAGGATCTACGTTCCTACCCTCACCATGGTAACCAGGGTCTACGTTCTTACCCTCACCATGGTAACCAGCTGTAGGTGATGACCGAAAGTATGAGATCGCAGATACAAACGGCCGAAATGAGTTTCCCCTGCAGGGTGGCTGGGCTCTCACTCATGGATTGGGTGAGGATCTCCGCCATCCGAGGGGAGCTCAGTGTCGAGCTGCTCCTCCTCCAGGTCGAGAGTAGCGGGATGGGGTGGTTTAGGCATCTGGTCAGGATGATAACAAGACATAACATGGTAACCATGAAAATTGTTTGTCTCTAAAACAGAAAGCTGCACCAAGGACAAGACCTGCCTGATCGAAAACCAGGGCCAGCAGAAGTCTGAATAAACCCACCACTGAGAAATCAACATGACCTGAAACAGGAGGAAAAAAAAATCCTCCAAAATGTCTGCATGTTGAAATAAAGATCTGAAAGAAAAAACTGGGTTTGTTTTCTTTCTAAGTGTTTGAAAATCTGGTTTCTATGGTAACCAGATCTACGTTTCTGCACAGTCCTACCTTCGCCATAGTAACCAGGATCTACGTTCCTACCCTCACCATGGTAACCAGGATCTACGTTCCTACCCTCACCATGGTAACCAGGATCTACGTTCCTACCCTCACCATGGTAACCAGGATCTACGTTCCTACCCTCACCATGGTAACCAGCATTGGAGGGAGGAGCTCCGTCATCTGGGAGGAGCTCAGAGTAGAGCTGTTGTTCCTCCAGGTCGAGAGAAGCCAGAGTGGGTGGTCGGGCTTCTGGTTAGGATGCCTCCCTCACTGGTGAGGTGTTTCAGGCACGTCCCACTGGTAGGAGACCCAGAAGCAGACCCGGACCTGCTGGAGAGACTATGTCTCACAGCTGGACAAGGAACACCTCAGGATCCTCCTGGGTGAGTTGGAGGATGCAGCTGGCCTCCCAGAGAAGCGTAGGTTTTCTGTTCGAGACTGTGGGCGGTGCCGTAGTCAAGACGAGAAGTGACCAAACAGTCAACCAAGATGGTGGTGCTGTGGGAAGACAGAGTAGAGTCTAAGATGCCACCCAGACTCTTAACCAGAGATGAATCATTCTGAATGAACTGTCATTTCTTCCTGGACCTGGGTGACAAAACGTTAACCAGAGGTTAATCACTTTGATCGGTTAATTAACACCATTAATGATCGCCCACAGCAGATGGTGTCTCTTTAATAATCTCATCAGCTCATTAACAGGACTGCCACCTCATCCTGGTGGCAGTCCTGCCACCAGGACTGCCACATCCTGATGTGAAAAAAAAAAAAAAGAAGAAATTTCCGTTTTGTTTTTTTTTTTTTAAATTGGGTTTCAGTTCATCAGCTTCACGGAGCTCCTCTCCTCTCCTCCTCCTAACCTCTGAATAGACCTTCCTGGGAAGGTCTATTCAGCAGTGTGAGGAGTGTGAGGAGTGTGATCCCTCTGTAATTGGAGCACAACCTCCGATCCACCTTATGGTAAAGAGGGACCACCACTCGGTCTGCCAATCCAGAGGCACTGTCCCTGATGTCCATGGTGCAAAGGCGTGTCAACCAGGACAGCCTAACACCATCCAGAGCCCTTATGAGCTCCGGGCGGATCTCATCCACCCCCAAAGCCCGGCTGCCGTGGAGCTTTTTGACCACCTTGACGACCTCGGCACCAGAGATAGGAAGGCCCATCCTGGATTCCTCATCGGAAGACATGTTGGTGAAATTGATGAGGTCTTCAAAGTATTCCTGCCACCAATCCATAACGTTCATAACGGCTCTCACTCAGAGAGTGGATGAGGAGTTCAACCATCCGGGAGGAGCTCAGTGTCGAGCCGCTCCTTCTCCAGGTCGAGAGAAGCCGGATGGGGTTTCGGGTACTTCGCTGGTGAGGTGTTTCGGCCACGTCCCACCGGGAGGAGACCAAGAAGCAGACTCCGGACCTGCTGGAGAGACTATGTCTCACAGCTGGACAGGGAACACCTCAGGATCCTTCTGGGTGAGCTGGAGGATGCAGCCGGGGTGAGAGAAGCCTGGCTTCCCATCTGAGGCTGTTGCCCCCACGACCTGGTCCTGGGTAAGCGGAAGACGACGGAACAGAAAACCTCACCATCAACCTAGAATAGAGAATATCTAAAGAGGGCATGGTTGGTTTTTTGAACATGGAATCCTTGTTTTTTGCTTCCACAGAAGTCCTGAAGTACTCCATTTGTCTGTGTGTCTGTAACACAGTATTTTAACCACCTACAGTCGCTCAGTACCAACTATATGTAACCAGACCGCTGGTTCAGGATCGTGCGTGGAGCACCAGGTAAGCAGAGGCAGAGACCGTTAATAAAATCTATCTAAAATATTCTTTAAAAACAGAGTTCACATCTCCGGGCGCAGTCTACGGGAACCTTCACGCCCTGGTCCACAGCTTACGAGCTCAATCTTAGCCAGGATCACTGCCTGCGTGAACCTCCTTGTCACTTTCATCAGCCTACGGGCAGTCCTTTCCTGGACCGTCACCTGCGGTAACTTCCTCACCCTCACCATGGTAAACACAATCTACGTTCCTATCCTCACCGTGGTAACCAGGATCTACGTTCCTACCCTCACCATGGTAACCAGGATCTACGTTCTTACCCTCACCATGGTAAACAGGATCTACGTTCCTACCCTCACCATGGTAAACAGGATCTACGTTCCTACCCTCACCGTGGTAACCAGGATCTACGTTCCTACCCTCACCATGGTAACCAGGATGTACGTTCCTACCCTCACCGTGGTAACCAGGATCTACGTTCCTACCCTCACCATGGTAACCAGGATGTACGTTCCTACCCTCACCATGGTAACCAGGATCTACGTTCTTACCCTCACCATGGTAAACAGGATCTACGTTCCTGCCCTCACCATGGTAACCAGGATCTACGTTCCTACCCTCACCATGGTAACCAGGATCTACGTTCCTACCCTCACCATGGTAACCAGGATCTACGTTCCTACCCTCACCATGGTAACCAGGATCTACATTCCTACCCTCACCATGGTAAACAGGATCTAGGTTCCTACTCTCACCATGGTAACCAGCTGTGGGTGGCGACCGAAAGTATGAGATCGCAGATACAAGCGGCCGAAATGAGCTTCCTCTGCAGGGTTGCTGGGCTCTCACTCAGAGATTGGGTGAGGAGGTCTGCCATCCGAGGGGAGCTCGGTGACCGCTTCCATTGCCTTTGAGGCCTGATCTGATCAGCCACGTTTATTTTCAGGGGGAGCCTCGTTCCTCACAGCACGGTGGCGTGTGAGCCTAAACACCACGTTCCTATCCTCACCATGGTAACCATGCAAGCTGGATGTTCCTCATCACCCTGATTAGGGACACCTGAGATTGATTCCTGATTTCACACATCACTTCATGACACCCAGGTGTGAAGCGTAGGGTGCATCACTGCTTCACAGACCGAACAAGGAAATAAATCAGTGACAAAAATCACTGCATGCTTTTATTTTGTAACAAAAAACGTGAACCAAAAAACAATAAACACAGATTTTACCTGCAGATTTTTACAGATTTTTTTTTTCCTGGTCTCTCAGTTTGAGATGTCTATCTAGTGTTTCCTTCTTTTTCTGCGCTGGGTTTGTTGACTTCCTCTCCCCTCCCTTCCTTCCTTCTCTCCGAAGGTACTCATCTGAAAAATGAGAACAAAGTGATTGTTCCTGTTCTCCTTCTTAAGTCGCTTCAGATGCTGAAGGGCGAGTCAGAACCAGACGGACTGCAGAGAGAGAGAGAGGAGAGGACTGAGAGGACCGAGAGGACCGGGCTCCTCATCTCACACACACACCGGTGAGTTAAACACACACACCTTTAAAAACATCATGCTTTTGCAGGATGATTAAATCTATTTGGCAAAAAATGGAATTATTAAGTTAAAAATGACTTTTTTTTTAACTTAAAACATCTTTTTTCAATCAAAACTTTTAAAAAGCTTAATTTACGGTGCTTTTATTTTAAAAACAGGTGTAAAAATGTTTGTTTTGATGTTAATTAGCTTAATTTAGAGCAAGTTTTGGCTCTTTGGAGGTCAAGGGGAAGGATGGCACAGAGGGCAAGGGTTCCAAGTTCAATCCTCTGGCTGGAGTTCATGCCAAGGTGCCCTTGAGCAAGACACTGACCCCTCTCCTGATGGTGGTTCACAGCTTGCATGCCAGCTTCCACCATCAGGTATGAATGTGTGTGAATGGGTGAATGTGAAGAAACCACTTTGAGTACCAACGCTCACAGCAAGAGGGTCAGGGGTTTGAGTTCCGGGAGTGGGTACGGGGATTGAATCACTGTCCTTTCTGTGTGGAGTTTGCATGTTCTCCCTGTGCATGTGTGGGTTTTCTCTGGTTTCCTCCAAAAACAATCATAATAGGTTGATTGGCTGCTATGAAACTGTCCCTGGGAGTTTCATAGCATGTGTGTGTGTGTGTGGGTGTGGCCCTGCAACAGACTGGCAACCTGTTCGAGGTGTACCCCCGCGTCTTGACTCCTGCAACCCAGCGACCCTGCTGAGGTTAAGCGGTTCAGGTGACCAAATGAAACGAGACACCCTGAACACCCCGAACAGGTCACCGGTCTGTCGCTGGGCCACACACACACACACACTCATTCCTCGTGACAATTTCCTAACATGTATGTTTTAAAGGTAACCAGAGAAAACCCACACATACACAGAAAGAACATGCAAACTACACACAGAAAGAACAGTGATTCAAGCCTCGTCCCCTCTCCCGGACTCGAACCCTGACCGTCTTGCTGTGAGGCGACTGTGCTACCCACTACGCCATCATAATGCCAGCCTGAGTTCTTCATTCCTCTAAATTCTGTGACCATGAGAGGAGTTTTTTTTTCTGTGTCTGATGTTTCAGGAGGAATAAAGAGGAACCGTTTTACTTCTGCATCGTCTTTAAAACAGATAATTATGTTTAACGACATCATTATTATTCCATACGAGGTGTGAACGGAACGAGACGAAAGGTCACAACATGTAACATATAGAAAGGTCTAAATGGATCTACTTCTCCAGCGCTTTTCTACCAACATTGGTCCTCAAAGTGATTTATATTGTAGCTCAGATTCATACCTGATGGTGGAAGCTGGCATGCAAGCTGCAAACCAACATCAGTAACCATGGTGAGGGTAGGAACGTAGATCCCGGTTACCGTGGTGAGGGTAGGAATGTAGATCCTGGTTACCATGGTGAGGGTAGGAACATAGATCCTGGTTACCGTGGTGAGGGTAGGAACGTAGATCCTGGTTACCATGGTGAGGGTAGGAACATAGATCCTGGTTACCGTGGTGAGGGTAGGAACGTAGATCCTGGTTACCATGGTGAGGGTAGGAACGTAGATCCTGGTTACCATGGTGAGGGTAGGAACATAGATCCTGGTTACCGTGGTGAGGGTAGGAACGTAGATCCTGGTTACCATGGTGAGGGTAGGAACGTAGATCCTGGTTACCGTGGTGAGGGTAGGAACGTAGATCCTGGTTACCATTGTAACCAGGATGTACGTTACTACGTACGTTACTACGTACGTTACTACGTACGTTACTACGTACGTTACTACGTTACTACCTGGTTACCATGGTAACCAGGTAGGAACGTAGATCCTGGTTACCATGGTGAGGGTAGGAACATAGATCCTGGTTACCATGGTGAGGGTAGGAACATAGATCCTGGTTACCGTGGTGAGGGTAGGAATGTAGATCCTGGTTACCATGGTGAGGGTAGGAACGTAGATCCTGGTTACCATGGTGAGGGTAGGAACATAGATCCTGGTTACCGTGGTGAGGGTAGGAATGTAGATCCTGGTTACCGTGGTGAGGGTAGGAATGTAGATCCTGGTTACCGTGGTGAGGGTAGGAACGTACATCCTGGTTACCATGGTAACCAGGATGTACGTTACTACGTATGTTACTACGTACGTTACTACGTACGTTACTACGTACGTTACTACGTTACTACCTGGTTACCATGGTAACCAGGTAGTAACGTAGATCCTGGTTACCATGGTGAGGGTAGGAATGTAGATCCTGGTTACCGTGGTGAGGGTAGGAACGTAGATCCTGGTTACTATGGTAACCAGGATGTACGTTACTACGTACGTTACTACGTACGTTACTACGTACGTTACTACGTACGTTACTACGTACGTTACTACGTACGTTACTACGTACGTTACTACGTTACTACCTGGTTACCGTGGTAACCAGGTAGTAACGTAGTAACGTAGATCCTGGTTACCATGGTGAGGGTAGAAACATAGATTTTTTTTCTACCTGTGTTGGTTCTTCACATTGTAGCTCACATTCACACACACATTCATACCTGATGGTGGAAGCTGACATGCAGGCTGGAAACCACCATCAGGAGATATAAGGGGTTCGGTTTCTTTCTCAGGAACAGCTCATGATGAACTGCGGGCAGGTGATCGACCTGGTGCTCAGCTGGTCACAAGATAGTCACCGTGCCCACTGAGCGTGTGTAACTGTGCTTCAGTAACAACGCATTCTGATCTGAAGCGTGACGCTGGTTTGGATTGAAAGGAGAAGTTCTTCCGACAGAGAAAACGAGATGGAGAAGCGAAAAGTTAGCAGGACGCAGAGGTGAACGTTTCAAAGAGAACTTCCTGATTCCTGACAAACAGGAGGTGTAACAGAAAGACAGAAGTGAAAACAGAAAGAGAGGAGGGGGTCCGTGCACGGTAGAGGATTTCAGACAGACAAACAGGGAGGCTCCTCATAGGTTTACCTGGTACCCAGAAGAACAGATTTTACAGACAGGATGCAAAACTTAGAGGGCCAAATCAGGGTTGATTTTAATAGTCTCTGAGCTTCTTGTGAGGTACGACTCCTCACACACCCTGACTTTAAGTAGTACCAACGCTCACCATGGTAACATGGGCCTACTACGTACCCACCCTCACCGTGGTAACCAGGATCTACAGTATGTTCCTACCATCACCATGGTAACCAGGATCTACAGTATGTTCCTACCATCACCATGGTAACCATGACCTACTACATTCCCACCCTCACCATGGTAACCAGGATCTACGTTCCTACCCTGACCATGGTAACCAGGATCTACGTTCCTACCCTCACCGTGGTAACCAGGATCTACGTTCCTACCCTGACCATGGTAACCAGGATCTACGTTCCTACCCTCACCATGGTAACCAGGATCTACGTTCCTACCCTCACCGTGGTAACCAGGATCTACGTTGCTACCCTCACCATGGTAACCAGGATCTACGTTCCTACCCTCACCATAGTAACCAGGATCTACGTTGCTACCCTCACCATAGTAACCAGTGTCGGTGGTGACCAAAAGAACAAGATCAAGCGGCTGAAATGAGCATCCTCTGCAGGGTGGCTGGGCTCTCACTAAGACAGTGAGAAGCTCTGCCACCCGGGTGAGGCTCGGAGTAGAGTTGCTCCTCCTCCAGGTTGAGGGAAGTCAGATGGGGTGGTTCGGGTATTTGGTTAGTTTTGACACAAATGAAAAAAACTCTGTTTGAAACAAATTTTTTTTTTCTTTCAGTGACTTGTTTTCTTTCAAAAAGAAAAAAATGGAAACTGATGTGAACTTTTCCCCCCGTCGTACCCCTCCCCTCAGAGATGAAATACCCCCTCCTCAATGCGGGTTCTATCCCAACGCCTTTTACACCAAACCGCCCGGGTACCCGCGCAGGGACCCCTACCGGAGCTTCAGCGGCCCTGTTTTCTACCCCACTCTTGGACCTCAGAAACGTAAACAAACTCTCATCGCAGACGAATCTTCAGAAGAAAACAGCAGAAAGAAGAACTTTGACCTTCCTCGTAGTCGCTTCTCGTTCCCACACCCCTCTTCCAGAACCCACCCCGGGATGATCGAGTTGAACAGAATCCACCCCAGGTCTCCAGGTGGCACTCTACCTGTGCAGGTGAAGCAGGAGCCTCTCAGTCCGTCCCCCATCTGGACTCCTCGTTTCCTCCTGCATCCTCCTTACTTCCCTCCTCTTCCTCTACCATACCCCTTCTTCTTGCCCCGCCCCGTTTTACATCTTCCTCCTGGGGCTTTTTACCCCAAAGACGACCCACAGACCGGCCAGGCTGCCCGTGAATCACCGCCCGGGCCACCGAATCCAGAGAAACTCAGCATCAATGTGCACGTAGACGACAGCTACTATGTAGACGTGGGCGGCGAGCAGAAACGCTGGAAGTGCCGCATGTGTGAGAAGTCCTACACGTCCAAGTACAACCTGGTTACACACATCCTCGGGCACAACGGCATCAAACCCCACCGGTGCCACCTGTGTGGGAAGCTGTTCAAACAGCTCAGTCATCTCCACACACACCTGCTCACACACCGTGGCATGAGGCCACACAAGTGTCAGGTGTGCCACAAGGCTTTCACCCAGACCAGCCATCTGAAGAGGCACATGATGCAGCACAGCGACGTTAAGCCGTACAGGTATCACCCACCTCAGAATTTATATCTAACAATTTCACAAGCGGGTACAACCGGCCGAAATGAGCTTCCTCCGCAGGATGGCTGGGCTCTCACTCAGAAATCACCTGAGGAGCTCTGCCATCCGGGAGGAGCTCGGTGTGGAGCCGCTCCTCCTCTAGGTCAAGGGAGGCCAGATGGAATGGTTCAGGCATCTGGTCAGGATGCCTCCTGAACATCTCGCTGGTGAGGCGTTTTGGGCACATTCCACCAGGAGGAGATCAAGAGGGTCTGCCTCTTGATCCTATCCTCATCATAGTAACCAGGATCTACATTCCTACCCTCACCATGGTGACCAGGATCTACGTTCCTACCCTCACCATGGTAACCAGGATCTATGTTCCTACCCTCACCATGGTGACCAGGATCTACATTCCTACCTTCACCATGGTGACCAGGATCTACATTCCTACCCTCACCATGGTAACCAGGATCTACATTCCTACCCTCACCATGGTGACCAGGATCTACGTTCCTACCCTCACCATGGTAACCAGAATCTACGTTCCTACCCTCACCATGGTGACCAGGATCTACGTCCCTACCCTCACCATGGTGACCAGGATCTATGTTCCTACCCTCACCATGGTAACCAGGATCTACGTTCCTACCCTCACCACGGTAACCAGAATCTACGTTCCTACCCTCACCATGGTAACCAGGATCTATGTTCCTACCCTCACCACGGTAACCAGAATCTACGTTCCTACCCTCACCATGGTAACCAGGATCTATGTTCCTACCCTCACCATGGTGACCAGGATCTATGTTCCTACCCTCACCATGGTAACCAGGATCTATGTTCCTACCCTCACCACGGTAACCAGAATCTACGTTCCTACCCTCACCACGGTAACCAGGATCTATGTTCCTACCCTCACCATGGTAACCAGGATCTATGTTCCTACCCTCACCACGGTAACCAGAATCTACGTTCCTACCCTCACCACGGTAACCAGGATCTACGTTCCTACCCTCACCACGGTAACCAGAATCTACGTTCCTACCCTCACCATGGTAACCAGGATCTATGTTCCTACCCTCACCACGGTAACCAGAATCTACGTTCCTACCCTCACCATGGTAACCAGGATCTATGTTCCTACCCTCACCATGGTGACCAGAATCTACGTTCCTACCCTCACCATGGTAACCAGGATCTATGTTCCTACCCTCACCACGGTAACCAGAATCTACGTTCCTACCCTCACCATGGTAACCAGGATCTATGTTCCTACCCTCACCATGGTGACCAGGATCTATGTTCCTACCCTCACCATGGTAACCAGGATCTACGTTCCGTCCCTCACCGTGGTAACCAGGATCTACGTTCCTACCCTCACCATGGTAACCAGGATCTACGTTCCTACCCTCACCATGGAAACCAGGATCTACGTTCCTTCCCTCACCGTGGTAACCAGGATCTACGTTCCTACCCTCACCGTGGTAACCAGGATCTACGTTCCTACCCTCACCATGATAACCAGGATCTATGTTCCTACCCTCACCGTGGTAACCAGGATCTACGTTCCTTCCCTCACCGTGGTAACCAGGATCTACGTTCCTACCCTCACCGTGGTAACCAGGATCTACGTTCCTACCCTCACCATGATAACCAGGATCTATGTTCCTACCCTCACCGTGGTAACCAGGATCTATGTTCCTACCCTCACCGTGGTAACCAGGATCTATGTTCCTACCCTCACCATGGTAACCAGGATCTACGTTCCTACCCTCACCGTGGTAATCAGGATCTACGTTCCTACCCTCACCATGATAACCAGGATTTATGTTCCTACCCTCACCGTGGTAACCAGTGTAGGTGGTGACCAAAAGAACGAGATCAAGAGGCAGACCCCGGACCCGCTGGAGAGACTATGTCTCACAGCTGGCCGGGGAACCACTCGGGATCTTTCCGGGTGTGATGGGTAATGCGGTTGGGGTGAGAGAAGCCTGGGCTTCCCGTCTGAGCCTGTTGTCCCCGCAACGCGGCATCTCTCGACCCGGAGGAGCAACAGTTCTACTCCAAGCTCCTCCCAGATGGCAGAGCTCCCTCCTCTATCTCCTAAGTGGGAGCCCAGCCACCCTGCAGAGGAAGATCATTTCGCCCGCTTGTACCCCCGATTCTTTCGCTCAGTCTGGTATTGCTGAAATCCATCTCAGCAACAGTCAAAATAAAAGATTTGGTGGGCATCATATGACCCTTGGGCTGTATTTGGCCCATCTCTGACCTGCTGTCTTTGCTCAATTTTCATTATCCTCCAGCAACTAGGTCAGAAATTATGTTACAATTGCAGCAATTGGAAAACATCCTACCTAATCAGAGAAACAAGATGACGGCATGACACGAACACAATTGTCCGTCCTCCATGTTTGTAGTACGATATCTAACCATGCTGTTTGGTCTGTCCTCCATGTTTGTAGTTCTGTATCTAACCATGCTATACGGTCCGTCCTCTATGTTTGTAGTTCTGTATCTAACCATGCTGTACAGTCTGTCCTCCATGTTTGTAGTTCTGAATCGAACCATGCTGTACCGTCTGTCCTCCACGTTTGTAGTTCTATATCTAACCATGCTGTATGGTTCGTCCTCCATGTTTGTAGTTCTGTATTTAACCATGCTGTACGGTTCGTCCTCCATGTTTGTAGTTTTGTATGAGATCCTCAGCATCTTCATCTCTGCTACCTCCATCTCTGTTTCCTGTCTTTTTCTCTGTGCCACTGTCTCGAGACCAATCAGCATGGCCGGTCTCACCACACTGTCTCCAGACCAATCAGCATGGCCGGTCTCACCACACTGTCTCTAGACCAATCAGCATGGCCGGTCTCACCACGCTTTTGGACACACGTCTATTAAGAAAATTCCACAACAAAACTTAGAGGTTGGAGGACTGTTCAGAGAAAAACATTTTTGTCTCATGTTTAACTCTTTCTGTCCTTCAGCTGCAGTGTGTGTGCCCGAGGATTCGCCTACCCCAGTGAGCTCCGTGCCCACGAGCTGAAGCATGAGAAAGGCCAGGAGAACGTATGTGTGGAGTGTGGACTGGACTTCCCCACGTTGGCACAGCTGAAGAGACACCTGACCGTCCACCGAGGACCCACCCTTTACAAGTTTGTACCAACTTCTCTGGATTAAAGGTGGTTAACTTAGTGTTGCTTGGGCACATAAATGCCTGGCAGTGTAGACAGGCATGGTGGTACAGGTAGCTGTGCTCTCTCTCAAGAGCTCTGCCAACCAGGAGGAGCTAAGAGTACAGCCGTTCCTCCTCCGGGTCTAGAGAAGCCAGATGGAGTGGTTCGGGCATCTGGTTAGGATGCCTCCCTAGCTGGTGATGTGTTCTGTCTCACCAGGAAGAGACCCAGAGGAAGACGGCTGCCAGCTGGAGAGACTTTGCCCGGATAAGAGAGACTACGTCTCTCCAGCTGGATCCTCTGGGTGAGCTGGAGGATGCAGTTTGTTTGAATGCCAAGTTGCTCCTAGCCATGTATTTTGTTATCCACCACACCCACATTCTAACGTAGGGTAGGGTACGTAGAACGTGGTTACCATGGTGAGGGTAGGAACGTAGATCCTGGTTACCATGGTGAGGGTAGGAATGTAGATCCTGGTTACCATGGTGAGGGTGGGAACGTAGATCCTGGTTACCATGGTGAGGGTAAGAACGTAGATCCTGGTTACCATGGTGAGGGTGGGAACGTAGATCCTGTTTACCATGGTGAGGGTAGGAACGTAGATCCTGGTTACCATGGTGAGGGTAGGAACATAGATCCTGGTTACCATGGTGAGGGTGGGAACGTAGATCCTGTTTACCATGGTGAGGGTAGGAACGTAGATCCTGGTTACCATGGTGAGGGTAGGAACGTAGATCCTGGTTACCATGGTGAGGGTAGGAACGTAGATCCTGGTTACCATGGTGATGGTAGGAACGTAGATCCTGGTTACCATGGTGAGGGTAGGAACGTAGATCCTGGTTACCATGGTCAAGGTAAGAACGTAGATCGACTTGTGAGCCGAGAGCTTTGCTTTTCAACTTAGCTCTTTCTTCACCACGACGGACCGATGCAGGGTCCTAGTTTGGGTTAATGAAGGTATTCTTCTTAAATAATTTGCACCAGCTTTGCTTAATGGGTGCTTCACACTGTATTTGCGGAATCAAACCAGATTTACACCGTGTCACATACATGTCTAGAGGGCGGGACTAACCAGGAAGCGGGAGGAGGGGGGAAATCATTACCATAAACTAAGGAAATAAAAGGTGCCATGTTTGTCTGTGACATGTTTATGACGAGGTGGTGAAGGTGGAGATGTAGTACCCTGCGTGTACCAGCGTGTAAATATATTTATTGTAGTTAATCAGGGGTTAAAGAAGAGGCATTGGCATGCAGCCTGGAAGCAAACATGGGCAGGTTTGCGTATCATGGGAGCCATCATGGCTACTGCAGGAACGTTGGAACGCAGAAGAGCAGATGATCTGACAACAGAGTGATGTACACCAGGGCTTCAATAACCAGGGGAAGATGAGACACAGGTGGAGACATCAAAGAGGCATTTGAGATTAAGTGCGCTGAATTAGGCTAGGATTGGGATTTAGGAACAAAGGTCAGAACGTCTGTGTTTCTCCCGTAGGTGCACCGAGTGCCAGAAGAGCTTTCAGTATCCCAGCCAGCTGCAGAACCACATGATGAAACACAAAGACATCCGGCCGTTCATCTGCAGTGAATGTGGGATGGAGTTTATTCAGTCGCATCACCTCAAGCAGCACACGCTCACTCACAAGGTGAGTTAAAAAAAACACACCCACGATGGAGAAGAAAATCTCTTTAAGGGACCCAAACTCTTGAGTGTGAAGCAGCCGGGATGGGAATCAGCTCCTCCAAAATAAGAGACCATGGTTCTCACCTGGAAAAGGGTGGAGTGTACCCTGCTACCATGGTAACCCAGTTCCTACCCTCACCATTATAACCAGGATCTACGTTCCTACCCTCACCATAGTAACCAGGATCTATGTTCCTACCCTCACCATGGTATCCAGGATCTACGTTCCTACCCTCACCATGGTAACCAGGATCTACATTCCTACTCTCACCATGGTAACCAGGATCTACGTTCCTACCCTCACCATGGTAACCAGGATCTACGTTCCTACCCTCACCATGGTAACCAGGATCTACGTTTCTACCCTCACCATGGTAACCAGGATCTACGTTCCTACCCTCACCATGGTAACCAGGATCTACGTTACTACCCTCACCATGGTAACCAGGATCTACGTTACTACCCTCACCATGGTAACTATTGTAGATGGAGACCTGCTGGAGAGACTAACTCTTACAGTTGGACAGGGATCACCTCGGGGACCCAGCCCCGGATAAGTGGAACACATTGAAACAGAATCTGCATGTTTAATCCCAGCTGGTCCCAGACAGAATCTCTAAGTCGTCCCTGATTCTGGGCGTACGACCGTCTCGCTCTGACACGAACACAAAAAGCCTCCAAACATTCAAAATGAAAAACCGGTTGTCTTTGTTGTTTGTCATTCCAGGGCGTGAAGGAGCACAAGTGTCGCATCTGTGGTCGTGAGTTCACCCTGCTGGCCAACATGAAACGCCACGTTCTCATTCACACCAACATCCGGGCGTACCAGTGCCACATGTGCTTCAAGAGCTTCGTACAAAAACAAACGCTCAAAGCTCACATGATCGTCCATTCGGACATCAAGCCCTACAAATGCAAGGTGGGTGTCACCACCCTCACCATCCATCATGGATGGATGACTGACAGATGGAGGAACCAATGAGCATCGTCGTTCGGTCTCTTTTGAACTTAAAAGTCTTTTAAAAAACTTTGGTTTAGATGGAGCGGTGAGGGAGTTGGCACAGTGGGATCACAGCAAAAAATCAGTTTAAATCCTGGGTGGGGACGAGGTTTGGAACACTGTCCTTTCTGTGTGTAGTTTGCATGTTCTCCCCGTGTATGTGTGAGTTTTTTTCTGGTTTCCTCTAAAAACACTCATGTTAGGTTGATTGGCTGCTATGAAATTATCCTTAGGAATGAGTGTGTGTGTGGCCCCGTGACAGACTGTCAACCTGTTTGGGTTGTCCCCTGCCTCTTGCCTTAAATCAGCCCGGATAGGTTCTGGCACCCCGCGCAACCCGTTAAGGATGAACGGTTCAGAAGATGAATCAGGACTGATTTTTTTCTGGTCGACGCAGGCAGATTAATCAGTTGGCCGATTAAATCGAACGTTGTCGCCACACATCGATATACCTGCCGGATCCTATCCCAGCTGATTTCAGACTAGAGGTAGGATACACCCCGAACAGGTCGCCAGTCTGTCGCACACACACAACCACCCACTCACACACTCATTTCTATGGACAATTTTGTAGCGGCCAATCAACTAAGCACTCAAGTCTATGGAGGGTGGGAGGAAACCAGAGAAGGAAACCAGGGAGAACATGCAAACTACACACAGAAAGAATGTATGTAATGGACCCAAACAGAAAGCGTCGTCCGGAAAACGGAGCGTTAAAATAAACTTTTCCAACCACGTTTTTTCCCTGAAAAAACTTTCTAAATATCGTCTTTAAATTCTGAATCTACGGAATGTTACAGACCGTATGTGGTTGAGCTCCTTTCTTCAGCTACGAAACTACAAACATGGCGGACGGACGCTTGTGTTTATGTCACACCGTCATCTCTGCTCTCTGATTGGATAGAACGTTTCTCCATCGCTACAATCATATGTTTATACCTGCAATCCCTGACCTAGTTGCCGGAGAAAAATGTAATTGAGTGTAGCCTCGAGGTGGGGCTAGCCTGCTTAGCAAGAAGGGGACGCATAGTTTCCGTTCCATTACGTCGTCTTTCTCTCATCCAGGGCCGGGTCGTGGGGGCAACAGCCTCAGACGGGAAGTCCAAGCTTCTCTCCCCCCGGCTGCATCCTCCAGCTCACCCTGAAGGATCCCGAGTCGTTCCCAGGCCAGCTGTGAGACATAGTCTCTCCAGCGAGTCCAGGCCTCTTTGTCTCTTCCTGGTGAGACGTGCCCGAAACATCTCACCAGTGAGGCGCTCGGGGGGCATCCTGATCAGATGCCTGAACCACCCCATCTGGCTCCTCTCGACCTAGAGGAGGAGCGGCTCGACACCGAGCTCCTCCCGGATGGCAGAGCACCTCACCCGATCTCTGAGTGAGAGCCCAGCCACCCTGCAGAGGAAGATCCTTTTGGCCACTTGTATCTGCGATCTGATACTTTTAATCACCTTCCACAGCTGTTTACCAAGGTGGGGGTATGAACGTAGATCCTGGTTACCATGGTGAGGGTGGAACGTGGATCCTGGTTACCATGGTGAGGGTAGGAACGTAGATCCTGGTTACCATGGTGAGGGTGGAATGTAGATCCTGGTTACCATGGTGAGGGTAGGAACGTAGATCCTGGTTACCATGGTGAGGGTAGGAACGTAGATCCTGGTTACCATGGTGAGGGTGGAACGTAGATCCTGGTTACCATGGTGAGGGTAGGAACGTAGATCCTGGTTACCATAGTGAGGGTAGGAACGTAGATCCTGGTTACCATGGTGAGGGTGGAACGTAGATCCTGGTTACCATGGTGAGGGTAGGAATGTAGACCCTGGTTACCATGGTGAGGGTAGGAACGTAGATCCTGGTTACCATAGTGAGGGTAGGAACGTAGATCCTGGTTACCATGGTGAGGGTAGGAACGTAGATCCTGGTTACCATAGTGAGGGTAGGAACGTAGATCCTGGTTACCATGGTGAGGGTAGGATCGTAGATTCTGGTTACAGGACGGGACGCATCGATCAGTGGTAAAATTTTCTTTGGACCAAAGAGGTGCCAGTTTGAATCCTAGAGCTCATGCCTAAACGTCCCTGGAGAAGACACCTAACCCCCTGTTGCCTTCATTACATTTGATTTCACTCCAGCAACTAGCTCAGGTATTGCATTGAAAACGTCCAGCCAATCAGGAAACAGAGTTGTAGCTAAAACATGGACACTGATCGGGTTACACGATGTGTTACTCCGTTTACCCACCGTAAAGCGGGTGAAATCCAACGCCATGAGATCAGACTGTTTCCACGGTCTGGTGGATCAGTTGACCATCAGACTGTTTGGGCATCGGAATGTTTCGTGGCAGCTGAATAATTTTCCGATATTTCTGGAGTGTTTGTTTTGACCTTGGTGAGACGGTGACCAGATAGCATGATGGGAGTGGGAGCCTCCTCGTTCATAGGAAGGATATCGCCACACAAACTGCCTCTCTAACAATGGCCCCCCAGCCTCCCCGGAGAACAAGCCCGCAAATAGATTTCATCTCGCTTTCTGTGCTGCTGGAGGGGGCTTCCTGTTTTCTCACGGTCCTCTTGGACAGTGTACAGTCCCTCTCTCCTCCTGAAGGAAAGGACCACCCTAATAAAAAAGAATGCAGAGGAAGGACAGCGCAGGAGCTGCCCTTCCCGCTCAGCGCTGCTTCCTCTCTCTCTCTGTTTTTCTTCTGATGGGGGCAAGACAGAAGAAAAGAGGAAAACAAGGATCGAGGGAGGAAGAAAGGGTGTGTCTGTGTGTGTCCGCATTTATTTATGATTACGTGTAGCCTCGCTCCTCCGCATTCTATCGTCCAGGAGCCGATCTTTGCTCTGATTGGCTTATTGTTTACGACATAAGAGTATTTTTAACTCTATTGTATTTTTTACTGTGAAGATCAGAAACATGATTTATCTTCTAATGTGGAACACAGGGTTCCAAACCAGGTTTCAGAGGTCAAATACGGGTGGAAAAAAATCTGATTATTGACAATAACTGATCAGGAAATACACCTGGTCCCAATCCCCCGGTGTGCCTGGTTTCCCTTTGGATCATTTCAACCAAGGTGTCCCTCACATCTTGGTTGGATCACTCCTCTGCTGCACCCTGCTCTACTGGGTTGCAGTGCTGCCTTCATGCAGCCATCCTGGTGCACCCTGCCTGCCTTCCTTATGAGCTCCTACGTCTGGTCCCTCATCACCCAACCGAGCTCCTACGTCTGGTTCCTCATCACCCAGCCGAGCTCCTACGTCTGGTCCCTCATCACCCAGCCGAGCTCCTACGTCTGGTCCCTCATCACCCAGCCGAGCTCCTACGTCTGGTCCCTCATCACCCAGCCGAGTTCCTACGTCTGGTCCCTCATCACCCAGCCGAGCTCCTACGTCTGGTCCCTCATCACCCAGCCGAGCTCCTACGTCTGGTCCCTCATCACCCAGTCGAGCTCCTACGTCTGGTCCCTCATCACCCAGCCGAGCTCCTACGTCTGGTCCCTCATCACCCAGCCGAGCTCCTACGTCTGGTCCCTCATCACCCAGTCGAGCTCCTACGTCTGGTCCCTCATCACCCAGCCGAGCTCCATTCCTCTCGACGTCCAGCCGAGGTCTCCCTCTGGTCACTCATCTTACAGAGTTTTGTCTGTGTATCAGTACACTGGGTTAAACTGGCAATGCTTCTGGGTCCAACTTCACTGGTCACCACCACAATCCTTGACATACTGTATGGTATCATTGATCTGCTCTGGATACCATGAAGGCTCACTGAGCTGTACGGTCTGTGTAAGTAAACCCAATAACATCCTGGTAATGTGTTTGTGTGTTGCAGCTCTGTGGAAAGGAGTTCAACAGGATGCACAACCTGATGGGTCACATGCACCTCCACTCAGACAGCAAACCCTTCAAGTGCCTCTACTGCCCGAGCAAATTCACCCTGAAGGGCAACCTGACCCGCCACATGAAGGTCAAACACGGCGTGATGGACAGAGGGCTGGACGAACGATGTAAGGATGCTAAAAAAATCTAACCAATCAGGGTTGAGCGATATGCTAATGTTTACACGGTGTGAGTATTGATTTAACCAATCAGAGCTCTTGCTTTACCACGACGGATCGATGCAGTGTCCTGATTATTGTGGACGTTGCAATGATGCAATACGTGGTAAAGAAAGAGCTGAGCTGAAAAATAAAGCTCTCGATTTACAAGTCAATCTACGTTTCTATCCTCACCATGGTAACCAGGATCTACGTTCCTACCCTCACCATGGTAACCAGGATCTACGTTCCTACCCTCACCGTGGTGACCAGGATCTATGTTTCTACCCTCACCGTGGTAACCAAGATCTACGTTCCTACCCACACCATGGTGACCAGGATCTATGTTTCTACCCTCACCGTAGTAACCAGGATCTACGCTCCTACCCACACCATGGTGACCAGTGTGGGTAGCTACCGAAAGAACGAGATTGCGGATACAAGCGGCTGAATTGATCTTCCTTTTTAGGGTGGTTGGGCACTCCCTCTATCAGTGATAGAGGTCGGAGCTATGAGTAGAACCGTTACTCCTGGTTAGGGGATCTGGTTAGGATTCCTCGCTTGGTGGTGAGGTGTATTCGCATGCATTGATCAGGTCAGGGATTAAACTAGGTTGCAACTAGGTCTGGGATTGCAGGCATTATCCTTTAATTGCAGCGATGGAAAAACATTTTAACCAATCAGAGAACAGATATGATAATGTGACATGAAAACAAGTGTCTGTCCTCCATGTTTGTAGTTCTGTATCTAACCATGCTGTACGGTCCGTCCTCCATGTTTGTAGTTCTGTATCTAACCATGCTGTATGGTCCATCCTCCATGTTTGTAGTTCTGTATCTAACCATGCTATATGGCCCATATTGGAAACGATTCCCCAGAACCCCCTGTTTTTCTGTTCGGGTGCGTTCCATACGTCACACCCGTTCACACCCGTTCACACCCGGTCTCACTCTAACAGTCTCCTAACCCCTCTTGCTTTGGTTTCAGTGTTCCGGCAGAGAGGACGTTTCTGCCTGTCCACCTCTATGGATCTCCTGACTCACTACAGCCAGGAGGAACCGTTTGACCTCTCACAGAAGCCCCCTGGCATTCCCAGCCTCCATCTCTCACAGTCTGATGGAGAAAGTGTTCCTGGAAGCTCGTGCCAGGATGAAGATGAAGAGAGTTTGTATAGACGGAGTCCGTTCAGCCCGGACCAGCCTGCGGGGGAAGACCAGCCCAAAAAAAAGAAGAAGGAAGAAGAGGGTTCAGACAGTGAAGGATTAGGACCTTCTGTAGATCTTAGAGGAGACCAGGAAACATCAGACCAATCTGATGAAGAGCTCAATGGGCAGGACGCCCAAATGCATCCACACGACCAAGATGAGCAAGACCAGCCGGATGAAACGGGACGAGTCGAAAATATAGATGTAGATGGGACCAAGTGGGACGTGGTGAGGCCATGTTGAGGACAGGAGGGCAGGAACAGAGATGGAGAAAGGAAGGAATGAGGACGTAGTGATGAGAGGGACGAGGTGATGAGGTTGGCATCAGGAACAGAGTGATGACGAAACGATGGCATGATGAGGGCGCAGTGATACAGGATGATGTTACACTGAGGACTGAATGAGAAAAAAAAAAGAACACAATGATGGCATAACATGGGCATAAATAGAATGTGATAGATGAGGGTAGGGATGTAGATCTTGGTTACCATGGTGAGGGTAGGAACGTAGATCCTGGTTACCATGGTGAGGGTAGGAACGTAGATCCTGGTTACCATGATGAGGGTAGGAACGTAGATCCTGGTTACCATGGTGAGGGTAGGAACATAGATCCTGGTTACCATGGAAAGGGTAGGAACGTAGATCCTGGTTACCATGGTGAGGGTAGGAACGTAGATCCTGGTTACCATGGTGAGGGTAGGAACATAGATCCTGGTTACCATGGTGAGGGTAGGAACGTAGATCCTGGTTACCATGGTGAGGGTAAGAACGTAGATCCTGGTTACCATGGTGAGGGTAGGAACTTAGATCCTGGTTACCACGGTGAGGGTAGGAACGTAGATCCTGTTTACCACGGTGAGGGTAGGAACGTAGATCCTGGTTACCATGGTGAGGGTAGGAACATAGATCCTGGTTACCATGGTGTGGGTAGGAACGTAGATCCTGGTTACCATGGTGAGGGTAGGAACATAGATCCTGGTTACCATGGTGAGGGTAGGAACGTAGATCCTGGTTACCATGGTGAGGGTAGGAACATAGATCCTGGTTACCATGGTGAGGGTAGGAACGTAGATCCTGGTTACCACGGTGAGGGTAGGAACGTAGATCCTGTTTACCATAGTGAGGGTAGGAACGTAGATCCTGGTTACCATGTTGAGGGTAGGAACATAGATCCTGGTTACCATAGTGAGGGTAGGACCGTAGATCCTGGTTACCATGGTGATGGTAGGACCGTAGATCCTGGTTACCATGGTGATGGTTGTTAATCTTTTGCTCGTTACTCATTAAATAAAAATAATGTGTATTTTTCAAGTTAAAAGGGAGCAAATTTCTTCTTTTGTAGCAAATCACAAAATAAAACTGATAAACTGTGAATTTCATGCATATGAATTTAATATATTTGATATTTTTTATAAACATTAATGATCATTTTTTTACATATAAATTTATAACTTTGATCTAACTGTGATTTTCTTTTAAGTTTCAGATAATTTTAATCATTTTTTTTCACTTGGAAATAATAATTAACATTTTGACACCAAAGTGTTTCCTTGAAATAAACTGTGATTTTGAGTCTTTTATTTTGAAAGTTTGATTTTTAACTGTAATTTTTATCAAATAAATCTAATAAAAATTTAAACGAAGCAGAAAATCTTCTGATTTTATGTGTTTTTTCTAACTAAGCGTTTCAGAAGTGAGTCGGTCTTCGGTCTCCTTTTGCAGTTTTTTTTTCTCTGTTCTTTCAAAGTAAAGGAAGAGGAAGTGAAAACACCTCTCCCTTCTGTCTTAGTTTGGGATCAAACGTTGGTGACGACGCGCTGTGCGTCCCAGACAAAAGGTTTTGTTTCTACTTGGAAAAAAAGACCTGGTGTTTATCTGGACCAGGCCTTCTGAACCGCTTATCCCTAACGGAGCCTATCCTGGCTGACTCAAGACAAGAGGTAGTGTGTACACCCTGAACGGGTCACCAATCTGTCGCAGGGCCACATACTAATGATGGTGATAAGTAAGAACCAAAATGTAACATGAGTGACCTGCAGAACAGCCTGGCCACCATGAACGTCCCCGCTCAGGGACCAATAGTTGACCTGGCCAAGGTGTGCACCCACGAGATGATGGCGCCCATCCTGACCAACCCTGAGGTCCAACAGAGGCTCCTGCCCTTCCTCCCCAGCGGGTAAAGTTCACCTCAGATCGCCGAGGAACTCCAGAACACACTCAACTCTCCCCTCATCAGCAGTCTATGACCATGTTCAGCTCGGCCGAGGTTGTGGAAGCCGCCGGCTGTGGAGATGTGGAGGTGTTTGCCAAAGCCATGCAGGGCGCCAAGACCGATGCCAAGGAGAAGAAAGAGGACGATGAGGGCATGAGTTTGGATTAGAGTGGCTCATTTCTTGCTCAGGATGATCGCAGTTTCAGCCTTTATTTACTTTAGTCCACACGCCAGCGTCTGATTGGCCGGAAATGATTAGAAATAAACCTCAGTTTGTTGTATAGGATGAACTGGTAAAGAGGGGGGCACCGACTGGGTAATTCCAAAATCCAGGCAGCAGGTCAGGAGGGAAGGAGACCAGGGAGAGCCGGGACAGTCCAGGTTAGTACGGGCAGACGGATGTTCAGAATTCCAGGTTTGAGCCACCATGTCAGTTGTTGAGCTTCATAGCTCTGATCCTCATCCTGCTGAGCTTATACCCCCTGGCTCCTGGTGCACCCTGCCTGTCTGTTGAGCTCCTACGTCTGGTTCCTCATCACCCAGCCGGGCTCCAACCCTCTGCCCGCTCACCCGTCCTGTCATGCTCCAACCTTCTAGTCCCCTCGACGTCCAGCCGAGGTCTCACTCTGGTCACAGAGTTCAGTCTGGTTCTGCACTTCTTTCAAAAAATTGGTTTAAACTTCACCACTTCCCACCACCATGACACACACACACACATACACACACACACACACACATACACATACACACACACACACACACATACACACTCGTTCCGGGGATCAAATTTCCTAGCAGCCAATCAACCTACCATAAATGTTTTTGAAGGAAACCAGAGAAAACCTTCACATGCACAGGGAGAACATGCAAACTACACACAGAAAGACCAGTGTCCCAAACCTTGTCCCCACTTCATTCTGATGGAAACAGGATGGTAGATCAAACACAGAGGCCTCTTCTGTCTGGCCACGCTAGAATCTGATGGGTCATTAACTCTCATATTTTAATAACTGATAATTGATTATTTTATCATTGTTTTGTTCCACAGACTCTCGATCTGCATCGTTTTAATGAACCTAGATGAGCAGATCTATTGGTCTCAAAATGATGCCAATTTCAGCCTCGGTAAACACACAGTAAACATGGCAGAGTGGGCATGGCTTGTAAAGAGGGGTGCACCTGTCTCTCTTAAAGTGTGATCCCAATAAACACAGCATCTAACAACTACCATCTTTTCAATGAATACGCCTACATTTCAGCCACACGGTGGCCTCACTGCAACAAGGTCAGGGTTGGAGTCCCGGAGAGCGAGAGAGGCTTAAATACACTGGTCTTTCTGTGTGTAGTTTGCATGTTCTCCCTGTGTGGGTTTTCTCTGGTTTCCTCTAAAAACATCCACGTTAAGTTGATTGGCTGCTTGGAAATTTGTTCCTCAGAATGTGTGTGTGGATGGTTGTCTGTGTGTGGTGTGTGTGTGTGTGTCCCCAAACAGACTGGCAACCTAGTTGGGGTGTACCCTGGCTTCTCGCCTTAAATAGCCTCCGGTACTCTTCGCCTAAGGAGTAATAATGTTGTTTTGAGTGATGAGGAGGCGATAGCTCAGAGGTAGAACCTTCGCCCTTGGACCAGAAGTTCTACAGAAGTTCGCGAGTTCGAATCCTACTGTGCTCATGTCTAGGTGTCCTTGAAGAGGACACCTAACCCACCGTTGGCACTGTCCTGGCAGCCTGCTGCAGTGTAATGCAGCACAGATTTTCCCTGTTGAGGGATGAACAGGGTATTTTTCTTCTTCTCTAAACCAGAGCCTGCGTGTCGTAGAAACACGATCATAAAGTCCCTCCATCTTTAAGAACTGAGTTTACTCTCATGTTTACATGTTTCAATCCGTCTGTTTTTTCTCTGCAAAGCTTTACAAGGTAAACATGTTCATTTCTTGTCAGAAGAAATGCAGAACAGCAGCTTCTCTTTTTCTACCCTGCACGACCACCGCCTCCCAAAGGGTGAAACTGCAAACGGTTTGAGGAAGTTCTCACATCCTCCTCCTCTTTTCTTTTCCTCACAGACACATTTCAAACGGGATGGACGGTGTTACTGCTCAGCATCTCTGTGTCAAGAAGCCGATCCCAGCGCTGACAGGAGATGCTGAAACTCAGGTTTTAGTGAAGTGGAACCTGATAGAGCGTGTGAGAAAACATCCAGCAGGAAACGGAACGAGGAACAAATAAAAATACACACCTCAAATAAAACCTGGTCAAAAAAAAAGAGACAATTGTTTTGTACTGAGAGATAAATATTAAAAAAAAAACAGCATGTATGCTTGGATGTGGGTCCACTTGGAGGGCCGTGCTCCTGTGAAACTTAATATCATCATCTCTGTAAAACCATTCTGTCGTCTCGCGCTTATCTGGGGCCGGGTCCATGGGGAACAACCTCAGACGGGAAGCCTAGGCTTCTCTCCCCCCAGCTGCATCCTCCAGTTCACCTGGGAGGAGGTGTTCCTTATCCAGCTGTGAGACATAGTCTCTCCAGCAGGTCTGAGGCCTCCAGGTTACCTCCCGGTGGGCTGGAACGTAAGGTAGGAACATAGATCCTGGTTACCATGGTGAGGGTAGGAACGTAGATCCTGGTTACCATGGTGAGGGTAGGAATGTAGATCCTGGTTACCATGGTGAGGGTAGGAACGTAGATCCTGGTTACCATGGTGAGGGAAGGAACGTAGATGCTGGTTACCATGGTGAGGGTAGGAACGTAGATCCTGGTTACCATGGTGAGGGAAGGAACGTAGATGCTGGTTACCATGGTGAGGGTAGGAACGTAGATCCTGGTTACCATGGTGAGGGTAGGAACGTAGATCCTGGTTACCATGGTGAGGGTAGGAACGTAGATCCTGGTCACCATGGTGAGGGTAGGAACATAGATCCTGGTTACCATGGTGAGGGTAGGAACGTAGATCCTGGTTACCATGGTGAGGGTAGGAACGTAGATCCTGGTTACCATGGTGAGGGTAGGAATGTAGATCCTGGTTACCATGGTGAGGGTAGGAACTTACATCCTGGTTACCATGGTGAGGGTAGGAACGTAGATCCTGGTTACCATGGTGAGGGTAGGAATGTAGATCCTGGTTACCATGGTGAGGGTAGGAACGTAGATCCTGGTTACCATGGTGAGTGTAGGAGTGTAGATTGACTTGTAAATCCAGAGCTTTGCTTTTCGGCTCAGCTCTTTCGATACCATGACGGATCGAGGTAGTGTCCTAATGATTACTTTGAAATAAAACAGGTGGAAGTAAATTGTTTGATGCCCTTTTGTTTCTGATATTCTGACAAGTTTAAACTTTTCTGAATCGTTCAGATTAAAATCATAAAAAGACAGATTAATCTTTTTTTTTTCTTGGGTTGATTTTCCAACATGAAGAAGTATTTGTTTTCACTACGAGTTTCCACTTCCTGGATTTTTTGCCACATCCATATTGTTGTGGCATCGGTGCACGAGGATGTAAGGTCAACCACAGAAATCAGCCGATGCAGGATGACAAAGCGTTTCATTTAAATCACACGTTTATTAATGTTTCATCTGAATTCTGACTGATTTAAAAACATCAAACACGCTTTCAAATCAGCAGCACGGTGACGCAGTGGGTAGCACAGTGGTCTCACAGCAAGAAGGTCGTGGGTTTGAATCCCGGGTGGGGACGAGGCTTGGAACACTGTCCTTTCTGTGTGGAGTTTACATGTTCTCCCCGTGTTTGCATGGGTTTCCTCCGGGTACTCCGGTTCCTCCCACCCTCCAGAGACATGGATTAGGTTGATTGGCCGGTGCCAAAGTTACCCCTAGGAATGTGTGTGTGTGTGGCCCCGTGACGGACTGGCGACCTGTTCGGGGTGTACCCTGCCCTTCGCCTTAAATTAGCCGGGATGGGCTCCGGCACCCCCCGCAACCCCGAAAGGGACAGACGGATAAGAAGATGACTGACTGACTGTTTCAATTTCAGAGCCGTCCATTCCTAACAGGGTGGGTACCGGGGTCTGTCCTGGCTGATTCAAGCCGAGAGGCAGGGTACACCGTGAACAGCTCGTGGGGCCACACACAGAAACACACACACACACACATTCCAATTTCATAACAGGTGTTTCAAGCTGCTCCTTTTTGCAACTTTTTTTCAAAATTTGATCATTTCTTTCTTATTTTTGTGACTTTTTTGCAACAATTTGGGACAATTTGTTCATTTTTTGTGGCATTTTGGGACCAGCAGGTTGGGTAACGGTTGACCCTTCTCACCCTGCCCACACTTTTTGAGCTGCTCCCCTCAGACAGAAGGACACGGGTCCATCCAGATCAGACTTCTCTCCACAGGGACAGTTATCTGCCATCAGACCGATTCATCTGGCGGTCTCCCGCTCCATCCTCCCCTTGTGGACAAGACCCCGAGATACTTTAACCCTTTGACCCTGTCCTTGATCTGCAGGGGGCATTCCACCCTATTCAGAGTGAGGACCATGGTCCATGGTCTCAGATTTGGAGGCTTTAATCCTCATCCCGGCCGCTTTTATCAGACCTGTATCTTTAAGACAGATTTTATGTTTTATTTTGCACACTTTACCAAAACAAGTTCCTAATCTGTGATTTTTTTTTATTGACAGTGAAAATAAAAAGTTCTTGATTCATTTATTTGGTTTATTTTTAATCTTTCCATTTAGCACCACCATGTGGACATTTGGTGAAACTACATCTCCAGTTTTTTTCATTGAGCCGCTGCAAAAAATCAAATATGTAATAAATTATTTTAAAAACAGAGAAACTATCCATTATGAAAATTAAGATTGTTTCAAAGTAGTAATACAGGTTCATTATTTGCGTTTACAATGAGTATATTTTAATTTAAAAAGAACTTTTATTATTTTGGTATGACCCAGCCTCATGTTTAAACCCCCTCCACTCAGTGAAGGAATGGTATCACCCAAGATGGCGGCCTCCTTGATGAAGAAAATTGTGACTTTAAATTCAAAACGTGGATGTTTTTCATCTTTTCAAACAGGTAAAAAAATTAAATCCACCTGAAAACACATTCTAATCTATTCAGGCTTCATTTATTTTTAATTTATTGATGTTTTAAGATAAATAACTTATTTTTTAAGCAGAAGCTGAAGGGTATTTTACTAGCAAAAATCAAATTACACAATTAGGGAAATCAGTAATAAAGAGCGAAAATATGAATAAATATGAGGGTATAGAGGGACGGTCAGGGTTATCATCTTCTCCTCTAAGCATCTTCCTTCAGGGGGCGTCACAGGAAGTCCCTTTCATCTAACCCTATCTCCTGCATCCTATTGGATTCATGTCTTCCTTCACTGTATCCATGAACCTCCTCTTTGGTCTTCCTCTAGTCCTCTTTCCTGGTGGTTCCAAACCCAGCATCCTTCTTCTGATGTACTCTCTCTCCTCTGCACATGTCCAAACCATCTCAGTCTGGCCTCTCTGACTTTAAAACCTCTAACATGTGCTGTTCCTCTGATCCTGTCCATCCTGGTCACTCCCAGAGAGATCCTCAGCATCTTCATCTCTGCTACAAACATCTCTGTTTCCTGTCTTTTCCTCAGTGACGCTGTCTCTAGACCAATCAGCATGGCCGCTCTCACCACACTGTCTCTAGACCAATCAGCATAGCTGCTCTCACCACACTGTCTCTAGACCAATCAGCATGGCCGCTCTCACCACACTGTCTCTAGACCAATCAGCATGGCCGCTCTCACCACACTGTCTCTAGACCAATCAGCATAGCTGCTCTCACCACACTGTCTCTAGACCAATCAGCATAGCTGCTCTCACCACACTGTCTCTAGACCAATCAGCATGGCCGCTCTCACCACACTGTCTCTAGACCAATCAGCATGGCCGCTCTCACCTCACTGTCTCTAGACCAATCAGCATGGCCGCTCTCACCACACTGTCTCTAGACCAATCAGCATGGCCGCTCTCACCACGCTGTCTCTAGACCAATCAGCATGGCCGCTCTCACCACGCTGTCTCTAGACCAATCAGCATGGCCGCTCTCACCACACTGTCTCTAGACCAATCAGCATGGCTGCTCTCACCACACTGTCTCTAGACCAATCAGCATGGCTGCTCTCACCACACTGTCTCTAGACCAATCAGCATGGCCGGTCTCACCACACTGTCTCTAGACCAATCAGCATGGCCGCTCTCACCACACTGTCTCTAGACCAATCAGCATGGCCGCTCTCACCACACTGTCTTTAGACCAATCAGCATGGCTGCTCTCACCACACTGTCTCTAGACCAATCAGCATGGCTGCTCTCACCATGGTTTTAGCTGAAACTCTTCTATCATACATCACACCTGATACTGTATTGTTTCTTCCATCGTTAATCTTATTTGTGTTTCCAGGGAGACGGTGGTTACTCTCAGCAGCTTATACCGACACCAGGCTGTGGGAGGAGAGACCCAAAGACCCCCAGAACCTCGGTAAGAGATGTTTACCAGAGCTACAACGATTTGTTCAAATCAATGTTTTTTAAATATAGTTTTTAAATGCTTTAACGTCAAAAAAGAACTTGAAAAACTGACATTTATTCACACCTTTGAACTTTTTTTTAATATAAGCATCAAGTTAGAGGAAAAAAGTCAGGGGTTCGAGTCCCAGAGTGGGGGCGAGGCTTGAATCACTATTCTTTCTGTGTGTAGTTTACATGTTCTCCCTGTGTATGTGTGGGTTTTCTCTGGTTTCCTCTAAAAACATACATGTTAGGTTGATTGGCTGCTATGAAATTGTTCCTAATTCATTGTACTTCTACAGCGTTTTTCAGGACGCTTAAAGACGCTTTTACACATATATACACGCTGTACCTTTCAGTCCATACCAGTTGATGGTAAGCCACTGCTGTAGTCACAGCTGACCTGGGGCAGACTGACAGAAGCTAGGCTGCCTTTTTTACACCATCGGCCCCTCTGACCATCACCAACCAATCACACACACCATCCAGACTAGGCAACGTGGGTGAAGTGTCTTGCTCAGGGACACAACGACAATTTAATCCCAATGGCCGTCCCACTGGAGTACCAGGGGTCCGACCGTCCCACTAGAGTACCAGGGGTCCGACCGTCCCACTGGAGTACCAGGGGTCCGACCGTCCCACTGGAGTACCAGGGATTCCAGCGGACTCCCATCCAACTACTGCCCAGACCCATCATGCTTTAGCTTCCTAGGAATGAGTGTGTGTGTATTGTTGTCTGTGTGTGTGTACCATGCCTTTCACCTTGAATCAGCCAGGATAGGCTACGACACTCCTTGTGACCTCGTTAGGGATAAGCGGTTCAGAAGATGAAATGTTGAATCTGATTGGTTATTCTGATTAGTTATTCTGATTAGTTATTTGATTAGTTATTCTGATTAGTTATTTTGATTAGTTATTCTGATTAGTTATTCTGATTGGTTGCAGCTCTTCTCTCTGTCATTGTTTTACTATAAACCGTCACCAGATGGCGCTGCTGCTTTATAACTTGCAGTCTTTCTGTATAAAATCTGATGATGAATAATGTGATTAAACCGTCTGATAATCATCTCTTTAATTGTTTGGGGTTTTTTTCAGCTTTATTGGCCAACTTGATGGACAGAACGTACGACAGGAACCTGCCGGTCAGCTCGCTGACCATGTCACGAGTAAGCTGAAAGGACACGCTATGATCATGATAAACTGTGACCTGTGGCCTGACCTGTCTCTTTCTCTCCCAGTTTGTGGACAATATCACATGCAGAGAAGAAGTGGACCAGGCAGAATATTACCTCTACAAGTAGGTCATTTTTAGAGGATTACTCTAATTTTCTATGTATAAACCGGGTGCGGCCGGGATGGGATTCAGAGCCTCCAGATGTGAGACCATGGTCCTTATCTGGAAAAAGGTGGGATGCCTCCTGCAGGTCAGGGACTGGGTCTTGCTCCAAGTGGAGAGGTTTAAGTATCTCGAACGATGGACGAGGAGGTCGATAGATGGATCGGTGCAGCGTCTGTAATAGTTAGGAAGCTGCATCGATCTGTTGTGGTGAAGAAAGAGCTGAGCTAAAAAGTAAAGCTGTGGGTTTACCAGGTGATCTACGTTCCTATCCTCACCATGGTAACCAGGATCTACGTTCCTACCCTCACCATGGTTACCAGGATCTACGTTCCTATCCTCACCGTGGTAACCAGGATCTACGTTCCTACCCTCACCATGGTAACCAGGATCTACGTTCCTACCCTCACCATGGTAACCAGGATCTACGTTCCTACCCTCACCGTGGTAACCAGGATCTATGTTCCTACCCTCACCATGGTAACCAGGATCTACGTTCCTATCCTCACCGTGGTAACCAGGATCTATGTTCCTACCCTCACTATGGTAACCAGGATCTATGTTCCTATCCTCACCGTGGTAACCAGGATCTATGTTCCTACCCTCACTATGGTAACCAGGATCTACGTTCCTATGCTCACCGTGGTAACCAGGATCTATGTTCCTACCCTCACCATGGTAACCAGGATCTACGTTCCTACCCTCACCGTGGTAACCAGGATCTATGTTCCTATCCTCACCATGGTAACCAGGATCTACGTTGCTACCCTCACCATGGCAACCAGCCAGATGGGGCATCTGTTTAAGATGCTTTCCAAATGCTTCTCTGGTTAAGTGTTCCGTCCCACCGGGTGGAGACCCAGAGGAAGACCTGGAGAGACTATGTCTCACAGCTGGACAGGGAACACCTCACAATCCTCCTGGGTGAGATGGATGATGCAGTCGGGGTGAGAGAAGCCTGGGCTTCCCGACTGAGGCTGTTGCCCCCGGCGACCTGGCCCTGGATAAACAGAAGACGACGGAACAGAATATTTTGAATGCGAGTGTTCAGATGGTGGATCATTTCTCGTTGTTCTTCCTGCTTCCATCCATCGTAAATACAAACAGGTGGCTAGGCTGGCATCTTCCCCGTACCGTTTCTGTAAGATGCCATCCTCCATAAATACCCCACATCGTTAGAGTTTTTACACCAGTGATTAAATTTGAACAGGATTTTTGTTTGTAGGTTTCGTCATTCTCCGAACTGCTGGTACCTCCGAGAGTGGACGATTCACGACTGGATCAGAAAGTGTCTGAAATACGGAGCGAGGGAGAAAGCTCTTCACACTCTGAAAAATAAGGTGCTCACTCCATCCCATAATATCAGTCCATCCCATAATATCACTCCATCCCATAATATCAGTCCATCCCATAATATCAGTCCATTCCATAAGATCACTCCATCCCATAATATTCCTCCATCCCATAAGATCACTCCATCCCATAAGATCACTCCATCCCATAACATCACTCCATCCCATAATATCAGTCCATCCCATAATATCACTCCATTCCATAAGATCACTCCATCCCATAATATCAGTCCATCCCATAATATCACTCCATTCCATAAGATCACTCCATCCCATAATATCCCTCCATCCCATAATATCACTCCATCCCATAACATCCCTCCATCCCATAATATCACTCCATCCCATAAGATCACTCCATCCCATAATATCACTCCATCCCATAATACCACTCTATCCCATAAGATCACTCCATCCCATAATATCACTCCATCCCATAATATTCCTCCATCCAATAAGATCACTCCATCCCATAATATGTGATTGTTTTTATTTGTTTTTTTTAGGTCCAGTACGGGATCTTCCCGAACGACTTCACCTTCAACCTGCTTTTAGATTCTTTCATTAAAGACGAAGATTTTAAAAGTAAGTTTGAAGACCTTATTGTTGGCTCCGCTTATCCGGTTATCCAGGGCCGGGTTGCCGGGGGCAACACCCTCATACAGGTAGCCCCGGCTTCTCTCACCCTGGCTGCATCCTTCAGCTCAACCAGGAGGATCCTGACATGTTCCCTGTCCAGCTGTGAGACATAGTCTCTCCAGCAGGTCCAGGGTCTGCCTCTGGGTCTCCTCCTGGTGGGACAGAACACCTCACCAGTAGTGGAGGCATCCTAACCAGATGCCCGAAGTACCCCATCTGGCTTCTCTCAATCCAGAGGAGTCGACTCTCTGTCAACAACTCTACTCTGATTTCCTCCTGGATGGCAGAGCTCCTCCTTCTATCTCTTAATGAGAACCCAGCCACCCTGCAGAGGAAGATCAATTTCAGTCGCTTGTATCTGTGATCTCGTCTTTAGGTCACCACCCACACTGGTTACCATGGTGAGGGTAGGAATGTAGATCCTGGTTACCATGGTGAGGGTAGGAATGTCGATCTTGGTTAGCATGGTGAGGGTAGGAACGTAAATCCTGGTTACCATGGTTAGGGTAGGAACGTAGATCCTGGTTACCATGGTGAGGGTAGGAACGTAGATCCTGGTTACCATGGTGAAGGTAGGAACGTAGGTCCTGGTTACCATGGTGAGGGTAGGAATGTAGATCCTGGTTACCATGGTGAGGGTAGGAACGTAGATCCTGGTTACCATGGTGAGGGTAGGAACGTAGATCCTGGTTACCATGGTGAGGGTAGGAACGTAGATCATGGTTACCACGGTGAGTGTAGGAACCTGTCCAGCTGTGAGACAAAGTCTCTCCAGCAGGTCCGGAGTCTCTCTCTCTGGGTCTCCTCTTGGTGGGATGTGCCCGGATCACCCACCAGCGGGCGTTCAGGAGACATAAACACATTTTTCCAAAATCTAAAGATGCTTTTTTAAAATTTTAAACTGAATAATTTTCACACAGATTTTTTCTGAAATTTTTACCAGGTGCGTTTTCGGTGGTGGAAGAGGTGATGCTTCAGGAGGCGTTTGATCGCCCGTCCACACAGATGCTCTCTCTCTACACATTAGCCAAATTCCTGGCATCACGACCCGAGCTCACGGTGAGACCACGCCCATCTCTGAGTGACTACTCCCCTTTCTAACGCCTCCTTTCCACAGGTTTCAGAGGAACGTTCTCTTGGTGCGTCCCTGCTGCTCTGCGGACTCAAACAGGAAAACACCATTGGCGTCAGCGCCAGGTTGCTTGGCAATGCTTTACTCGGTGTGTAACCTTCCTCTCTCTGGTCTTCACGGTAACAAACCCCGCCTCCTCATTCACCTCTTTTTACTCCACCTGCAGGTAAAGTAGAAACTCTGCAGGGCATCCATGCCGTCTTCAAAGGGATGCCGCTCCTCTGGACTCCAGGATACACCGGCAGGGCGCTCGACGTCATGGAGGCGGTCGCCGCGGGTAACGGAGATGTTAAACTGAGCAAAGACATGGTGAGGGTCACCACTGGTCCTGGCATGAGCCTCCTCGTCCCTCCTAATCCTGCCCTCTGTGCGAATTCTGGCCATCTGGTCCCAAATACCTCTAGTTCCTCATCCTGCTGAGCTCCAACCTCTGGTTCCTCATCCTGCTGAGCTCCTACCTCTGGTCCCACATCCTGCTGAGCTCCTTCCTCTGGTCTCTCATCCTGCTGAGCTCCTACCTCTGGTCCCACATCCTGCTGAGCTCCTACCTCTGGTTCCTCATCCTGCTGAGCTCCTACCTCTGGTCCCACATCCTGCTGAGCTCCTACCTCTGGTCCCACATCCTGCTGAGCTCCTACCTCTGGTCCCACATCCTGCTGAGCTCCTACCTCTGGTCCCACATCCTGCTGAGCTCCTACCTCTGGTCCCACATCCTGCTGAGCTCCTACCTCTGGTCCCACATCCTGCTGAGCTCCTTCCTCTGGTCTCTCATCCTGCTGAGCTCCTACCTCTGGTCCCACATCCTGCTGAGCTCCTACCTCTGGTCCCACATCCTGCTGAGCTCCTACCTCTGGTTCCTCATCCTGCTGAGCTCCTACCTCTGGTTCCTCATCCTGCTGAGCTCCTACCTCTGGTCTCTCATCCAGCTGAGCTCCTACCTCTGGTTCCTCATCCTGCTGAGCTCCTACCTCTGGTTCCTCATCCTGATGAGCTTCTACCTCTGGTCCCTCGTCCCTATGCGTCTGGGTCCTTCACCACCATCATAACAGGTATTGTTCCACCAACAACATGGTCAGTGAAACCAACTCCTGTTTCCCTCCAGCTGGACGCCGTAAAGCAGATTCTGCAGGACGTCTCCGCGGGAGAGGGAGTGGACGAAGAGGGTGAACGAGAGAAGATACCAGAATATCTCGGCAGGTTTGAGGTGAGATACTTCAATCCTTGTTCCCTTCTTTGGGACTTGAACCCCTGACCTTTTTGCTGTGAGGTCACTGTGCTTACCTATTGTGCCGCTACATGGATGCTGCGGGGCCACACAGTGGCCTCAAAGCAACAAGGTTGGGGTTCAAGTCCTTAACTTTGGTAGATCATCGTAACCAGGATCTACATTCCTACCCTCACCATGGTAACCAGGATCTACGTTCCTACCCTCACCATGGTAACCAGGATCTATGTTCCTACCCTCACCATGGTAACCAGGATCTACGTTCCTACCTTCACCATGGTAACCAGGATCTACGTTCCTACCCTCACCATGGTAACCAGGATCTACGTTCCTACCCTCACCATGGTAACCAGGATCTACGTTCCTACCCTCACCATGGTAACCAAGATCTATGTTCCTACCCTCACCATGGTAACCAGGATCTACGTTCCTACCTTCACCATGGTAACCAGGATCTACGTTCCTACCCTCACCATGGTAACCAGGATCTACGTTCCTACCCTCACCATGGTAACCAGGATCTACGTTCCTACCCTCACCATGGTAACCAGGATCTACGTTCCTACCCTCACCATGGTAACCAGGATCTATGTTCCTACCCTCACCATGGTAACCAGGACCTACGTTCCCACCCTCACCATGGTAACCAGGACCTACGTTCCTACCCTCACCATGGTAACCAGGATCTAAGTTCCTACCCTCACCATGGTAACCAGGATCTACGGTCCTACCCTCACCATGGTAACCAGGATCTACATTCCTACCCTCACCATGGTAACCAGGATCTACATTCCTACCCTCACTATGGTAACCAGGATCTACATTCCTACCCTCACCATGGTAACCAGGATCTACATTCCTACCCTCACCATGGTAACCAGGATCTACATTCCTACCCTCACTATGGTAACCAGGATCTACATTCCTACCCTCACCATGGTAACCAGGATCTACATTCCTACCCTCACCATAGTAACCAGGATCTACATTCCTACCCTCACCATAGTAACCAGGATCTACATTCCTACCCTCACCATGGTAACCAGGATCTACATTCCTACCCTCACCATAGTAACCAGGATCTACATTCCTACCCTCACCATAGTAACCAATTCAGTTTTTATTTTCAAAAAGAGTAGATTTTATTTAAAGGTGATTTATCTAATGTGTGTATTTTATTTTGAAAACAAAAATAAAACACGGTGTTTTTATTCTGAAAATCTAAAATTTCAAATTTTCAAAACTTTTTTTCTTTTAATTTAAAATCCAGTTGTTTTATTGTGAAAATTTAGTATATTTAATTTTTTTTGTGAAACTCCTCTTGATCTATTATGAAAATCCTATGGTTTTATTGTGAAACTCCAGAGTGTTTTATTGTGAAACTCCAGATTTTGATGTATGATGTAATTCTTCTGAAGATGTTTAACTTTTCATCCCTTTTTTTTTTTTTTTTGAAGGACTTGTGTGTCCGTCTGGAGTCTCTGGGGTACGTAGACCCCACCTCCTTTCTGACCTCCGTGACTTCCCTGGTCCAGCGAGACCTCCTTGCTGCAGAGGAACCGGACCTGCAGCAGTACCGAGACCAGATGGGGGAGTGGGAGTCCGAGAGGGAAAACCTGATCCAGAGAGAGAAGGAGACCCGGGCCGAACGAGAACGAGAGCGAGAACGACTCCAGGAAGCGCAGGCAAACGCCATGTAAATAAATAATCTACTGAATAAACACTTTTTGTTGTTGTTTATGGGATGTTGTCATGGTTACAGACACGGATAGATGAACCTCATTGTTTCCTGACCCACTCCCTCACCTCGTCCTCCCTCCTTCCCCCCCCTGCTGTCACATGTCCCTGTGTTTTCCTCGTGTTTCTCAGACAGATTCTTGTTGACATAAACGGACAGAAACGTCCATTCTTCTGCTGGAAAAAGGAATTTTTATCCAAACAGAAACTTTTCCGTTCACACAGGAAAACAGTTCAGATCCGATCGGAGAAAAAAACCCAGATAGTGCACGTTGGGACCGAGGAGAGTGTGAACCTCCGAGTGTTCACGATGATTTAATGTGTTTTTAATATAAAACTGGGAGATTTTCAAAATAAACAGAATCTTTTAATAGATTAAGATTCAGATTAAATATCGTTTATTAATCTCACTAACGAGGAGATTCTATGTTCCTACCCTCACCGTGGTAACCAGGATATACATTCCTACCCTCACCATGGTAACCAGGATCTAAGTTCCTACCCTCACCATGGTAACCAGGATCTACGTTCCTACCCTCACCGTAGTAACCAGGATCTATGTTCCTACCCTCACCGTGGTAACCAGGATATACATTCCTACCCTCACCATGGTAACCAGGATCTAAGTTCCTACCCTCACCATGGTAACCAGGATCTACGTTCCTACCCTCACCGTAGTAACCAGGATCTATGTTCCTACCCTCACCGTGGTAACCAGGATATACATTCCTACCCTCACCATGGTAACCAGGATCTAAGTTCCTACCCTCACCATGGTAACCAGGATCTACGTTCCTACCCTCACCGTAGTAACCAGGATCTAAGTTCCTACCCTCACCATGGTAACCAGGATCTACGTTTCTACCCTCACCATGGTAACCAGGATCTACGTTCCTACCCTCACCATGGTAACCAGGATCTAAGTTCCTACCCTCACCATGGTAACCAGGATCTACGTTCCTACCCTCACCGTAGTAACCAGGATCTAAGTTCCTACCCTCACCATGGTAACCAGGATCTACGTTTCTACCCTCACCATGGTAACCAGGATCTACGTTCCTACCCTCACCATGGTAACCAGGATCTAGGTTCCTACCCTCACCGTGGTAACCAGGATATACATTCCTACCCTCACCGTGGTAACCAGGATCTACGTTCCTACCCTCACCGTGGTAACCAGGATCTACGTTCCTACCCTCACCGTGGTAACCAGGATCTACGTTCCTACCCTCACCGTGGTAACCAGGATCTACGTTCCTACCCTCACCGTGGTAACCAGGATCTACGTTCCTACCCTCACCATGGTAACCAGGATCTACGTTCCTACCCTCACCGTGGAACTCACAATGAACAGTAGGGACTCCCCCTCCTGCCAACCACTTATACACCCCACAACTGCAGAATCATCAGAATTTCTAAAGGTGGCATGACTGAGTTGTGCTGGCAGTCTGATATGTACCAGGTGAAGAGGAATGGAGAGAGCACGATGCCCTGTGGGACTCCAACACCACTCAGAAGCTCAGCAGACAGGACGCTGCTCAGCTGGACGAACCATGTCCCATCTGTAATCCAGGAGACAGTGGACATGTGTGTGTCCCCGCCATCGACTAGCCACCTGTTCAGGTTGAATCCTTCCTCTCGCCTATGATCTACCAACACAGGGTCCGGCACACCCTGTTGGGGTAAGCGACTGTTAGCCTGGCATTAAACTTTGGCTGATTGGGTGTTTGATTTTGAGACTCATGCTTGTTTCGTCTTCTGAACCGTCCATCCCTAACAGGGTGGCGACGGGTATCGGAGCCTATTCTGGCTGACTGAAGGCGAGAGGCAGGATACACCTTGAACAGGTTGCCAATCTGTCGCAGTGCCACACACACACTCAATCCTAGAGGCAATCTCATAGCAGCCAATCAACCTAACATGTATGTTTTTGGAGGAAAAACTCACATATACACGGGTAGAACATGCAAACTACACACAGAAAACCAACGTTCCAAGCCTGATTCCGTCTGGGACTCGAACCCCTGACCTTCTTGCTGTGAGGCCACCGTGTACCAGATTAAATCTGTCATTTTCTTCTCTGCTCCTGATAAAATAAACCTTGCTCATATTTCACAGGAAGCGTGTTTATTAATCTTTCGCTCCTCGTTAGGGTCGGACGCTTCATCTTAAAGAGAGAAACCAAATCAAACGGGTTTAATCTCCTCATCTGTGTTTAGAGGCGACGTTTGGCTTTTATGTGTCCTGACACCCGCAAATTATTCTGATCTAAACGGATCAATTAGGAGGATTAGCGGCTGTAATTTATGTTCCATCTGATCCGTTCGTTTATTGTTCTGTCCTATGACATGAGACCCTTCAGTCTTAAAGAGACAGTAACATGGTTTCCATCCTTCTGAGCCACCCGTCTCCGTCCTTCATTCAGTCATAGACGTTATTGTTTATGTTTCGAGGGCACTAAAAGAGAAGTTTTAATCAGATACAGATACTGTGTGGATCCCCTTTGGGAAAATTTATGTCCGGTAGATCCAAACAGTTCAAGAAAGAGTTCTAAACAGATGCCAGGTGGTGCCAATTTGGGTGGAATAGAGCTAGAACTGTCATTTATGGAACGACAACAGTTGGCTCAATGCTGGACAGAATGTGGGTTACCGTGGTAACAATGTTTGAACCTCCAGGCACTCTTAATAAGATGTCAAAGCTCCACATCTTGACAGCGACTCCCCTCTTTAACTTTTGGTGGAACAACACCAGCAGTCCACCATCTTTAGTTCCATAGTGATGCCGGGTATGTTCAGACAGGAAGCACTGATGATGTCACTCAGAAGATCCTGTCTTCATTCCTTCTGAACATCTCCACACGTCCATGAAGACTCCACATTCCTCACTGATGGAGGAGATCAAATCTTCAAACATCATTCCGTTCCGTCGTCTTCCGCTTATCCGAGGCCGAGACACTGGGGCAACAGCCTCAGACGGGGAAGCCCAGGCTTCTCTCATCCTCCAGCTCACGCAGGAGCATCCTGAGGTGTTCCTTTTACAGCTGTGAGACATGGTCTCTCCAGCAGGTCCAGGGTCTGCCTCTGGGTCTACAGTACTCCTGGTGGGATGTGCCTGAAACACCCCACTAGTGAGTCCGGACCTCATCATCTGGCTTCCCTCGACGTGAAGGAGGAGTGGCTCAACACAGAGCTCCTCCTTCCATCTCTGAGAGAAACCAGCCATCCTGCAGAGGAAGATCATTTCAGCCACTTGTATCCGGGATCTCGTTCTTTCCGTTGCCACCCACAGCTGGTTACCATGGTGAGGGTAGGAACGTAGATCCTGGTGACCATGGTGAGGATAGGAACGTAGATCCTGGTGACCATGGTGAGGATAGGAACGTAGATCCTGGTTACCATGGTGAGGGTAGGAACGTAGATCCTGGTTACCATGGTGAGGGTAGGAATGTAGATCCTGGTCACCATGGTGAGGGTAGGAATGTAGATCCTGGTTACCATGGTGAGGGTAGGAATGTAGATCCTGGTCACCATGGTGAGGGTAGGAACGTAGATCCTGGTTACCATGGTGAGGGTAGGAATGTAGATCCTGGTGACCATGGTGAGGATAGGAATGTAGATCTTGGTTACCATGGTGAGGGTAGGAACGTAGATCCTGGTTACCATGGTGAGGGTAGGAACGTAGATCCTGGTTACCATGGTGAGGGTAGGAAAGTAGATCCTGGTTACCATGGTGAGGGTAGGAATGTAGATCCTGGTTACCATGGTGAGGGTAGGAACATAGATCTGGTTACCATGGTGAGGGTAGGAATGTAGATCCTGGTTACCATGGTGAGGGTAGGACCGTAGATTCTGGTTACCATGGTTACCATGGTACTGACTGTATCCACAGTCAGTATAGGTGAGGCTGGTGCCATTCCGCCCAGAACATTTTGAAAAATGAGAGTATTTTTCTGCCTTTTGGTGCCCATTCGCTTGCCCGGTTTAGAAGATGAATTAATGATGGACTCTTTGGACTCATTTCATAAATTTAAAGATAATTTATTCATAATAAATTTGTAATTGAGATATTTTTAGCTCTTAAAGCTGCGGATCAATCTTTAACGGTTCTTTAGGTTTTTGGTTGTTCTGCATTTTTCCGTCTCTTTAACGAGCAGCTGGACTCATTCAGAACTTAATGATTAGCAGGTTGAGTTTTCTCACTGTTAATCATTACCACCATTATTCAGGCGATCACAGGGACACTATGACACCACTTCCAGTCAGGAGGAACTGTTTGAATAAATAACGAAGGAAATGTTTAAATTTATTTAAATTTAAACCACAGGTTTGTTTCTTATGAAGATTTTTGTAAAAATACTTCATCAAATTTTTGTTAAATGTTCGGAAAACAAACATTAAAAATAGAGTTTTCTGATATTTTGTGGTAATACTTTTTAAATTCCCCCTCCTCTCGCTCCCTGCTTAGTCTGGTCCAATGGGTATGTGCATGGCACAGAATAAATTTTGTTATGTGGATGTGTATGATCCATATAACCCTCACCATAGTAACCGGGATTTATGTTGGTCCCCTCACCATGGTAACCAGGTTCTATGTTCCTACCATCACCGTGGTAACCAGGATCTACGTTCCTATGCTCACCATGGTAACCAGGTTCTATGTTCCTACCCTCACCATGGTAACCAAGATCTACGTTCCTACCCTCACCATGGTAACCAAGATCTACGTTCCTACCATCACCGTGGTAACCAGGATCTACGTTCCTATGCTCACCATGGTAACCAGGATCTATGTTCCTACCCTCACCATGGTAACCAGGATCTACGTTCCTACCCTCACCATGGTAACTTTCGCTTCACTTCTGGTTGTTTTCCATGAGGCCGCAGACCTCGTCATAACACCGTAATCGGCGTAAACCAATATGACTTAACCAGGATCTACGTTCATACCCCCACCATGGTAACAAGGATTAACGTTCCTACCCTCACCAGGGTAACCAGGATCTATGTTCCTACCCTCACCGTGGTAACCAGGATCTATGTTCCTACCTTCACCATGATAACCAGGCTCTACGTTCCTACCCTCACCATGGTAACCAGGATCTATGTTCCTACCCTCACCATGGTAACCAGGATCTATGTTCCTACCCTCACCATGGTAACCAGGATCTATGTTCCTACCCTCACCATGGTAACTTTCGGTTCACTTCCGGTTGTTTTCCATGAGGCCGCAGACCTCGTCATAACACCGTAATCGGCGTAAACCAATATGACTTAGGAGATTGATAAAGTATATCCTAATTGAACATGTTAGAATGTGGACATAGTTGAGAAGATAATCCATGACTAAGAACAACCTGGTGTCCGGTTAGTATCTGAATACTGTTCATAAATGACTCAAACATGCTTTAATAAACAAACAAAAAAAAACAGTTTTTGATGTGAGGAAAATTTCGAAAACTCCCCTTAAATATGAAATAATTATCAAATCCGTTCATTGTTTAAACTTATTTTGACATTTTAATTGAATTTAGAGTCAAAAGTAAAAGTTTTTCTGAGTTTTTTTTTTTTTGTTGGCAAATCAAACCGTTTACGTCTGGATCTCTGTGCTTTGCCTGGTTTTGTTGAGTCGGATGTCCTCTGCAGACCTTCCAGAACCCAGAATAAACAGAAAGTCTTTCTAAACAAACAGAAACACCTGCAATTCTTCTCAAGCTGGAAAACATCAGCAGCAAGAAAAAAAATCTACATTTTATTTACAACTGAGTAAAAAATACTTGGTTTTATTTTGAAACAAATGAAAACATAATGTTATCTACTTCCTACCCGCACCATGAAGTGGTTCGGATGTCTGGTTAGGATGCCATCTCAACAGCTCACTGGTGAGGTGTTCCGTTCCACCAGGAGGAGACCCAGAGGCAGACCCCAGACCCGCTGCAGAGACTATGCCTCACAGCTGGACAGGGAACACCTCAAGATCCTTAAACTCCTCACAAGCAAGGGGTTCGGGAGGCTACCTTAATGAGATACCTGAACCACCCCATTCGGCTTCTCTCGATGCAGAGGAGCAACAGCTCCACTCCAAGCTCCTCCAAGATGGCAGAGCTCTATCTGTGAGAGAGCCCAGCCACCCTACAGAGGAAAATCATTTTGTTGCTTGTATCAGCGTTCTTGTTCTTTCAGGTCACCACCAACACTGGTTACCATGGTGAGGGTAGGAACGTAGATCCTGGTTACCATGGTGAGGGTAGGAACGTAGATCCTGGTTACCATGGTGAGGGTAGGAACGTAGATCCTGGTTACCATGGTGGGGGTATGAACGTAGATCCTGGTTACCATGGTGAGGGTAGGAACGTTAATCCTGGTTACCATGGTGGGGGTATGAACGTAGATCCTGGTTACCATGGTGAGGGTAGGAACGTTAATCCTGGTTACCATGGTGGGGGTATGAACGTAGATCCTGGTTACCATGGTGACGGTAGGCACGTAGATCCTGGTTGCCATGGTGATGGTAGGAACGTAGATCCTGGTTACCATGGTGAGGGCAGGAACCTAGATTCTGGTTACCATGGTGAGGGTAGGAACGTAGATCCTGGTTACCGTGGTGAGGGTAGGAACGTAGATTCTGGTTACCGTGGTGAGGGTAGGAACGTAGATCCTGGTTACCGTGGTGAGGGTAGGAACGTAGATCCTGGTTACCGTGGTGAGGGTAGGAACCTAGATCCTGGTTACCATGGTGAGGGTAGGAACGTAGATCCTGGTTACCGTGGTGAGGGTAGGAACCTAGATCCTGGTTACCACGGTGAGGGTAGGAACCTAGATCCTGGTTACCACGGTGAGGGTAGGAACCTAGATCCTGGTTACCATGGTGAGGGTAGTAATGTAGATCCTGGTTACCGTGGTGAGGGTAGGAACCTAGATCCTGGTTACCACGGTGAGGGTAGGAACCTAGATCCTGGTTACCACGGTGAGGGTAGGAACGTAGATCCTGGTTACCACGGTGAGGGTAGGAACGTAGATCCTGGTTACCACGGTGAGGGTAGGAATGTAGATCCTGGTTACCACGGTGAGGGTAGGAACCTAGATCCTGGTTACCATGGTGAGGGTAGGAACGTAGATCCTGGTTACCACGGTGAGGGTAGGAACGTAGATCCTGGTTACCACGGTGAGGGTAGGAATGTAGATCCTGGTTACCACGGTGAGGGTAGGAACGTAGATCCTGGTTACCATGGTGAGGGTAGGAACGTAGATCCTGGTTACCACGGTGAGGGTAGGAACGTAGATCCTGGTTACCACGGTGAGGGTAGGAACGTAGATCCTGGTTACCATGGTGAGGGTAGGAACGTAGATCCTGGTTACCACGGTGAGGGTAGGAACGTAGATCCTGGTTACCATGGTGAGGGTAGGAACGTAGATCCTGGTTACCACGGTGAGGGTAGGAACGTAGATCCTGGTTACCACGGTGAGGGTAGGAACGTAGATCCTGGTTACCATGGTGAGGGTAGGAACGTAGATCCTGGTTACCATGGTGAGGGTAGGAACGTGGACCCTGGTTACCATGGTGAGGGTAGGAACGTAGATCCTGGTTACCACGGTGAGGGTAGGAACGTAGATCCTGAAGCCGGGTATGGTCAGACAGGAATCCCCTCTGATGTCCCTCAGAAGATCCTGTCTTCATTCCTTCTGATTTGGGACGTCTCCACACGTCCACTCTGACTCCACATTCCTCGCTGATGAAGGACATCAGTTCTTAAAACTCCAAGAAAAAATCCAACAAAAATGTGGAGCTACTCGGACCAGCTGTGATCAAAGTTTTTTTCGGACAGTGGGAGGAACCCTGTGTTCCTGGGGTAAACCCACTTAAACAGAGCGAGAACATGCAAACTCCACACAGAAAGACCAGTGTGTCAAGCCTCACCCATCCTCCAGGACTCAAACCCCCAACCTTCTTGCTATGAGGGCACCGTGCCGCCTGTCTTAGAATATCTCATTCCTAAACAAACAAGAGTCACCATGTTTATCTAAACATGCTTACAGATTCGGGTGGCACAGTGGGTACCACAGTGGCCTCACAGCAAGAAGGTTATGGTTTCAAGTCCTGGGTGGGGACGAGGCTTGAAACACTGGGCTTTCTGTGTGAAGTTTGCATGTTCTCCCCGTGTCTGCGTGGGTTGGGTACTCTGGTTTCCTCCCACCCTCCAAAGACATTCCTGTTAGGCTGATTGGCCGGGGTCAAATTGACCCTTGGAATGTGTGTGTGTGTGTGTGTGTGTATGTGTGTGGCCCCTCCACAGACTGGTGACTTGTTCGCGGTGTACCCTGCCCCTCTGGCATCCCCCGTAACTCCTGACTGACTGCTTAAAGATTCATGCCACCACAATAATGCAACACCACATTTTTCAAACAGCCAATCAGCCTTGCATACGTGATTCTAAGGGGGCTTTTGGGCGATCGTACCCAGGAAGCGCTGCCCATACTGTACACAGGAAGACTGGTGTCCTTCATCCAAAGAGCTGAGCACATATTTAACATAAACGTCCTTCAGAAAAACAAAGCAGTTACATAAGCTTCGTGTTAAACAGGCTTTCTGCTGTTTGTCCTGCAGGTCTGAGACCTTACACCAGATTAAAGCTCATATGAATGCGCTTTTCCAGGATTTGTTTGCTGCAGTCAGTGAACTTGAAGGCATCGTTAGATTCCGTACTTCCTGTGAATAGAGTGGCGTAATCTGCTTTGTGTGGCTGAAAGAAAAAAACTCACATTCTGATGATTTTATTGTGTTTTTTTGTTCAAATCTGTGGAAAAAACAAAATAACAATCATTCATTCATCGATCGAGAGAAGAGCTGAGCTCTGGATTTACAAGACGTGTGGAACTAAAGATGGTGGACTGCTGGTGTTGTTCCACCACAGTGAAGGATGCTGTGGAACTTTTAGAGACAGTTTAACATCTTATTAGGATTCAGTGAAGATTTAAACATGGTTACCTAGGTAACCCACATTCTGTGGTTACTGTCATGTATCCCAACTCAACCTCACCTAGCAGCTGTTCTGAAGCTGTTTTGAAACTCTCTCTTTGTCTCCGGAGCGCAACCGGACACACGCATTTCCCTTTATGAGATTAATAAAGTATCTGTAACCATGTGTGAAGTTAATTGGCCGCTGAGAAATTGCCTCTAGGAATGAGTGTGTGTGTGCCAGGATCAGCCAGCAGGCTCCGGCACCCCTCGTAACCCCCTCTGTGAAACTGGCCCCTCTTAAAATAAATATATACACAAAAAATATGTCAATTGTTTGTGCTATTTTAGTTTTCTTTGTAAGAAATACGATTTGAACGTCTATGTACATTCTGTTCTTTCTACTAACCTCCAAGATGGCTACCAAGAAATCTAAGGAAGCTCGGAGGATACATGAGCCATGGACCTGGTCGTATTGGGAAACACAGGAAGCATCCTGGAGGTCGTGGGAATGCTGATCGTCCGCATCACCACAGAATCAACTGTGATCATCCAGGCTACTTCGGTAAGGTGGGCATGAGACATCACCACCTGAAAAGGAACACAAACTAGTTACTGCCCGACCATCAACCTGGACAAACTGTGGACTCTAGTGAACGAACAGACCAGGATAAACCACGGCAAGAACCCTGATGGACCTGCTCCCGTCATCGATGCCGTGCACGCTGGCGACTACAAAGTTCTGGGCAAAGGCGAACTGCTGAACAGCCTGTGATCGTGAAGGCAAAGTTCTTCAGGCGGCAGGCCGGGTAGAAGGTAAAGGCAGTGGGCGGAGCTTGTGTACTGATGGCATGACTTCTCCTGACAATGATTTTGGACAAATTTTGGACAAACATCCCTATTTTCATCTACGATTAGGTGGCGCCATTTTTAGGTGGAATGAGGGGCGGGATGCCGTCATCGTTTAATCGTAGTTCTTAAAAAAGCTCCCTCTGCTTCCTCAGCTCCCTCTGAGGAAGCAGAGGGAGCTGTACTTCTCTCCAGCTCCCTCTGACCTTCCCTGTACTTCTCTGCAGCTCCCTCTGACCTTCCCTGTACTTCTCTGCAGCTCCCTCTGACCTTCCCTGTACAATCTCCACATCTGCTGCTCACAGATTCTCCCTCCTGTCCTCAGTCCGGCTTCGTCTGCTTCTCCCAGGACTGTCCCTCTTCCTCTAAAGTCACTTCCTGGTAAAGTTTTTTATTTAAATGACTTCTGACCCAAAAAGATTTCATGATTTATGGTGAGAAACGTGAAGTCAAACGAAGGGATTAAGTTTTCTCCCTGACGGGGAAGAAAAAGAAAACAAGCAGGTCGGCCGGTCGGTGACGTCAGGATGTAGAAATGAAATTCCCGGTTGGTTCAACATGATTCCAGGAACACAGCAAAGAATCAGACACACACAGAGCAGTTTAAAACACCTGCTTTACTTCCAGACGTCTTCTGCTTATCTGGGGGTGGGTCGCCAGGGCAACTGACGGGAAACCCAGGCTTCTCTCACCGCAGCTGCAGGCTCCAGCTCACCCGGGAGGATCATGAGGTAACAGCCTGGCTGGTTCCCCAGCCAGCTGTGAGACATAGTCTCTCCAGCAGGTCCAGGGTCTGCATCTTGGTCTCCTCCTGGTGGGACGTGCCTGAAACATGATGTGTTATGATTATGTTATGTGTTACGAATATGTGTTATGATTATGTTATATATTATGATGTGTTATGATTATGTTATGATGTATTATGATATTATTATGTTATGTGTTATAACAATTATGATGGCTTAGTATTTACTTATGTCTTTTTGCTTTTATTATGACATAAAAAAAAAAAAAAAAAAAGGGTCGGCGTAATAAGCGTTTGCTTCAGCCGATACCTTTTCGGTCCTTTGCTGGAATATGGTTGTTTTCTTTATTTCATTGATATGAGGTTGCACTGTGACCGAAATAAATAAATAAATAAAAAAAAAAAAAAAAAACACCTCACCAGTGAGGCGTTAGATAGGCATCCTGACCAGATGCCCGAACCACCCTGGCTTTCTTCGTTAAACCCAGGGGAGCAACGGCTCTACTCTGAGCTCCTCCTTCTATCTAAGAGAGCCCAGCCATGAACTTGTTCTTCACCACTACCCTTCTCCACCAACACTGGTTACCATGGTGACCTACCCTATGGTGAGGGTAGGAACGTAGATCCTGGTTACCAGGAGGAGGGTAGGAACGTAGATCTTGGTTACCGTGGTGAGGGTAGGACCGTAGATCCTGGTTACCATGGTGAGGGTAGGAACGTAGATCCTGGTTACCATAGTGAGGGTAGGAACGTAGATCCTGGTTACCATGGTGAGGGTAGGAACGTAGATCCTGGTTACCATGGTTAGGGTAGGAACGTAGATCCTGGTTTCCATGGTTAGGGTAGAAACGTAGATCCTGGTTACCATGGTAAGGGTAGGAACGTAGATCCTGGTTACCATGGTGAGGGTAGGAACGTAGATCCTGGTTACCATGGTTAGGGTAGAAACGTAGATCCTGGTTACCATGGTAAGGGTAGGAACGTAGATCCTGGTTACCACGGTGACAGTAGGGACGTAGATCGACGTACACTTTTTTGTAAATCGTGCACTTTTATTTTTTGCTCTTTAACCCTGAAATTTAAAACTGATAATATTTAGAACTTATTTTGAGTTTTTTTTTTTTAAGTTGTGAGTTTTTTGGTAAAAAAATCTGTTAAAATTGGGCATCAGGCTGGTTGATTTAATTTTTAACCCTGTGAACAGAGTTCCATGCCAGCTGGAGGTGTGTGAAAGGTTGGACTTGAGCAGAAGGAAAGGGAGGGAGGGGCTGACGGAGGGAGAGCAGGAGGGGCTGCAGAGGAGTCTCATTTCAGTCATCACTCCGTCCGGCTCACAGAAACACGGATCTCTCTCTCTGGAGACTTTTTCAGACTTCCCAACAATGTCCAGACTTCTTATGTTTCCAGTTTTAAACTGGAAGAACCGGCTTTAAGGACCATGCCTAATGAGTCCATGCCTGCGGGGGGCAGGACCATGGTACCAACCATCCCCTCCCTCATGTTCATCTTTGGGGTGGTGGGGAACCTGATCGCCATCGTGGTTCTATGTAAATCCCGTAGAGAACAGAAGGAGACCACTTTCTACACGCTGGTTTGTGGTCTGGCCGTTACGGACCTGCTGGGCACTCTGTTGGCCAGTCCGGTCACCATTGCCATCTATGTGAAAGGCTCCTGGCCTGGCGAAGACCCTCTGTGCCAGTACTTTGGCTTCACCATGCTGTTTTTCTCCCTGGCGGGACTCAGCATCATCTGTGCTATGTCGGTGGATCGTTACATGGCCATCAACCATCCTTACTTCTATAACGACTGTGTGGATCAGAAGCTGGCAGGACTCACTCTGGTGGGCATCTACGTCTCCAATGCGCTCTTCTGTGCCCTACCGTTGGTGGGCTTTGGCCAGGTGAAGAAACAGTACCCACAGACGTGGTGTTTCCTGGAGTGGAGGAGTAACAGAAGCAGTGATGCCGCGTACTCCTTCATGTACGCTGGTTTCAGTTCTCTTCTCATCCTGGTCACGGTTGTTTGTAACGTGCTGGTGTGCGTGGCGCTGATCCGCATGCACCGCCGCTTCCTGCGCAGAATGTCTGTGGGGACTGATGTGGACGCGGGACGGAGAAGTTTCAGCCGCTTGGCCGGAGCGGAGATTCAGATGGTTATCCTGCTCATTGGCACGTCGGCAGTGGTCCTGATCTGCTCCATCCCACTGGTCGTAAGTTTGAATCTCAATTTTTTTTGGTTACTTTTCTTAAAGTTACAAAACATTACGAAACGAAGAATCTACACTGTTCTCAGTGATGGGATCGGTGCTGCATCCACAATAATTAGGATGCTGCATTGATCTGTAGTGGTTATGAAAGAGCTGAGCCGAAAGCAAAGTTCTGGATTTATAAGTCAGACTACGTTCCTACCGTCACCATGGTAACCAGGATCTACTTTCCTACCCTCACCATGGTAACCGGGATCTATGTTCCTACCCTCACCATAGTAACCGGGATCTACGTTCCTACCCTCACCATGGTAACCAGGATCTACATTCCTACCCTCACCATGGCAACCAGGATCTACGTTCCTACCCTCACCATGGTAACCAGGATCTATGTTCCTACCCTCACCATGGTAACCAGGATCTACGTTCCTACCCTCACCATGGTAACCAGGATCTACATTCCTACCCTCACCATGGTAACCAGGATCTATGTTCCTACCGTCACCATGGTAACCAGGATCTATGTTCCTACCCTCACCATGGCAACCAGGATCTACGTTCCTACCCTCACCATGGTAACCAGGATCTATGTTCCTACCCTCACCATGGCAACCAGGATCTACGTTCCTACCCTCACCATGGTAACCAGGATCTACGTTCCTACCCTCACCGTGGTAACCAGGATCTACGTTCCTACCTTCACCGTGGTAACCAGGATCTACGTTCCTACCCTCACCATGGTAACCAGGATCTACGTTCCTACCCTCACCGTGGTAACCAGGATCTACGTTCCTACCCTCACCATGGTAACCAGGATCTACATTCCTACCCTCACCATGGTAACCAGGATCTAAACTGGTTACCATGGTAACATGGTACCATGGTTACCATAAACTGTGGGTGGTGACTGAGAGAACAAGATCGCAGATACAAGCAGCTGAAATGATCTTCCTCTGCAGGGTGGCTGGGCTCTCATTCAGAGATAGAGGGAGGAGCCCGGAGTAGAGCCGCATCTCCTCCGGGTCGAGAGAAGCCAGATAGGGCAATTCGTGCGTCTGGTTAGGATGGGTAAGGTGTTTCGTCCCACCAGAAGGAGACCTAGAGGCAGACCCCGGACCTAATGTGGAGACTATGTCTCACAGCTGGCTGGGGAACACCTCAGAATCCTCCTGGGTGAGCTGGAGGATGCAGCCGGGGTGAGGGATGCCTGGGTTTCCTGTCCTAGGCTGTTACCCCCGCCTCCCTTAAAGGGATAAACGGTTTAAAAGATGAGATTGAATCTGTTTTCTTTGATCCTTTCAGGTCCGTGTGTTTGTGAACCAGCTTTATAAACCTCCAGTGGAGCTTCGTCTGGACATAAACCCGGATCTCCGCTCCATCCGCTTCGCCTCGTTTAACCCCATCCTCGATCCCTGGATCTACATCCTGCTCCGGAAGGCCGTCCTGGTCCAGGTCATTGAGAAGATTAAATGTCTGTTCTGTAAAATGGGTGTGAGACGGCAGCAGAGCAGCTTCCAGTGTGTGGATGTTCACCAGCTGTCCTCCGTCATCTCCAGGAGGGAGTCACCCTCTCTGGTTTCCAGGGATCTGCGAGACGTCTCCAGCACATCCCAGACTTTCCTCTACCTTCCAGAAGGGACCGAACCATTTGGTCAGAAAAAGTCTGACTCTCGGCCCGCTTCGGACAGACACTCACAGACTTCTTTATCCTCTGAGAAGGAGAACAGGACTCAGACAGGAGAAGCAGCAGGACCAATCAGACATTACTCCGTCCCGAACGGGAGGAAGAGCTCTGCTCTTCATGTGACTCTGAAGACGGAGACAGTGGAGGAGAAGAGTATCTGATCCGTTTGGAGACCGTTAGGGTTGAACACTTTGCCTCCATGAAGGAGGGTTGTTTAGGAAGGACGGTGGGGTCCAAAGATCTGTTTATCTGTTACAATGTGGGTGTAAAAAAAAGAACCAGATGGAAAACATTCATCTGGTCACAACCTGGGCGGGCACTACTACCCGAAGTCTAGGGTAGGAAGCCTGGACGTTACGTGGTTCTTAGGACTCTACTAAATTCAGACAAACCGTCCGTCTGTCCATCGTCTTCTGCTTATCTGGGGCCAGGTTGCCAGGGGCAACACCCTCAGATGGAAGCCCAGGCTTTTCTCAACCCGGCTGCATCCTCCATCTCACCCAGGAGGATCCTGAGGTGTTCCCTGTCCAGCTGTGAGACATAGTCTCTCCAGCAGGTCCAGGGTCTGCCTATTGGTCTCCTCAGTGGGACATGCCCGGAATACCTTACAAGTAAGGGAGGCATCTACCCCACCTGGCTTCTCTCGACCAGGAGGAGCATCGGCTCTACTCCGAGCTCCTCCCCGATGGCAGAGCTCCTCCCTCTATCTCTGAGTGGGAGCCCTGCCACCCTCACTGCATAAGCTAGTTCTAGGGACGTGACATGTCGCTTTTCTGGTTGGGAAGGAGCCCGAGCTGGTGTATGAGGTTGAACGGTCTAGATACAGTTGGGCACAGCTTGGGCTCTAGAACCACTCCTCTTGAAAGGGGATTGACCCTGGTCTCTTCTCTAAATGCCAACAGTGAAAGGCACCGAGCTGGAGTGGGCATACTTAATACCCCCCAGCTTGACTCCCGTGTGTTGGAGTTCTCCCCGTTGGGCAAAACGGTTGCTTCCCTCCGCCGTCGGGTGGCGGAACAGGTCCTCACTGTCGTTTGTTGCCATTTGTCCTTTTTGGAGTCTTTGAGGAGAGTCCTGGAGAGGGCAACCCTGACAGGGACTCCCTTGTTCTCCCGTGCTCCTCGCTGATGAGGTGTTCCGTCCCACCGGGAGGAGACCAAGAGGCAGACCGCGGACCTGCTGGAGAGACTATGTCTCACAGCTGGCCGGGGAACAACTCAGGATCCTCCTGGGTGAGCTGGAGGATGCAGCTGGGGTGAGAGAAGCCTGGGCTTCCCGTCTGAGGCTGAACAGAATTGATTTTTTTTCCATTTACATCCTTGTTTACACCTTTAATCAATTTTTTTTGTCTAAAAGATCACTCATTAGTTTTTTTTTTCTCACATTTTAAAGGTTAAAAAACAACCAAACTGAATTTTTTTTTTTGTTCTCAGTTCGTTTGAATTTTTACTCTGGGAATTTAATCTGTAAAAAAACAAAGAAAAACAGACTTTTAATGATTTATTAAACCTTTTAAAAAAGGATTTATTTTTTGATGAATTTGTAAATGAAGCACTTTAACTTTTTTTTTTTTTTTTAATGTTACATAAAATATTTTAATTTTATTGCTGTTTAAAAACCGTTTGTTGGAAACTTTAAAAAAAAACAGTAAAGATAATATAAAAAAAAATTTTAAAAACCAGCATTTTGTTGTTTTTAAAATTTGAATGAAACACGTTATTTATGGCTGCACGGTGGCTTCACAGCAAGTAGGTCAGGGGCTCAAGTCTTGGAGAGGGAACAAGGGTTGGAACACTGTCCTTTCTGTGTGTAGTTTGCATGTTCTACTTGTGTATGTGTGGGTTTTCTCTGGTTTCCTCTAAAAACATACAGTACATGTTAGGTTGATTGGCTGCTGGGAATGAGTGTGTGTGTGTGTGTGTGTGTGTGTGTGTGTGTGTGTGTGTGTGTGTGTGTGTGTGTGTGTGTGTGTGTGTGTGGCCCCACGCCAGGATAGGCTCCAGCACCCCTGTGATCCCGTTAGGTATCCATAATGGTGATTAAACAACCCACATTTCTCCTGAGTGGGGTGCCGTGGTTCTCATGATGACCTCATAGCCAGAAGGTTAGGGGTTCAAGTCCTGGAGCAGGAGTGAGGCTTGAAACAATGACCTCTCTGTGTGGAGTTTTCATGTTCTACCCGTGTACATGTAGGTATTTGTGACGTATTGGACTGAAGCTGGTGTTTTTCCATGGCATCTCACTCCTGCCCATCGTCACCCACACCTGTGTCCAATCATCTCCATCTCCCATAAACCCTCAGTTTTAATCCGGCCCCTGCCAGATCGTCTATTCACATGGTGATTCAGCTTCGGAGTCTGTCTGCCCATGACCAACCTGTGTCCTGCCATGGTAACTTGACCTGCTGCCTGTCTTTGCCCTTGTGTTTTGGAATGACCCAGTCTGTGCCCGCCTCGTAACCAGTTCATCCTAAACAATAAACAGAGCTTTAACTCTTTTAAAGTGATGCATTTTAATCCTTATCCGTCTCCACCATCACAAGAAATGGGCATAGGTTGGGTGGCTGTCATCAAGACATCTGCTTACAGAAGTGCATCCACCGTCTTAGGCTTATCCGGGGCGGGGTTACCGGGGTAACAGCCTCAGACAGGAAGCCCAGGCTTCTCTCACCCGGCTGCATCCTCCATCTCACCCAGGAGGATCCTGAGGTGTTCCCTGTCCAGCTGTGAGACATAGTCTCTCCAGCAGGTCCGGGGTCTGACTCTTGGTCTCCTCCTGGTAGGACGGAAAACCTCACCAGTGATGAGGTTGCACTAACCCAACGGTTCTACACCGAGCTCCTCCTTCTATCTCTGAGTGAGAGGCCAGACACCCTGCAGAGGAAGATCATTTCGGACACTTGTATCCGCGAGCTCGTTATTTCGGTCTCCACCCACACTGGTTACCATGGTGACGGTAGGAACGTAGATCCTGGTTACCATGGTGAGGGTAGGAACGTCGATCCTGGTTACCGTGGTGTGGGTAGGAACGTCGATCCTGGTTACCATGGTGAGGGTAGGAACGCAGATCCTGGTTACCATGGTGAGGGTAGGAACGTAGATCCTGGTTACCGTGGTGAGGGTAGGAACGTCGATCCTGGTTACCGTGGTGTGGGTAGGAACGTCGATCCTGGTTACCATGGTGAGGGTAGGAACGTAGATCTTGGTTACCATGGTGAGGGTAGGAACGTAGATCCTGGTTACGACAGTGAGGGTAGGAACATAGATCCTGGTTACCATGGTGAGGGTAGGAACGTAGATCCTGGTTACCATGGTGAGGGTAGGAACGTAGATCCTGGTTACCACAGTGAGGGTAGGAACGTAGATCCTGGTTACCATGGTGAAGGTAGGAACATAGATCCTGGTTACAACAGTGAGGGTAGGAACGTAGATCCTGGTTACCACAGTGAGGGTAGGAACATAGATCCTGGTTACCATGGTGAGGGTAGGAACGTAGATCCTGGTTACCATGGTGAGGGTAGGAATGTAGATCCTGGTTACCATGGTGAGGGTAGGAATGTAGATCCTGGTTACCATGGTGAGGGTAGGAATGTAGATCCTGGTTACCATGGTGAGGGTAGGAACGAAGATCGACTTGTAAATCCAGTTTTTCGGCTCAGCTCTTTCTTCACAATGAAGGACCGATGCAGCGTCCTAATCATTACGGATGCCGCACTGATCCATCTGTCCATCTCCCGCTCCATCCTTCCCCCCCTAAACAAGACCCAGAGATACTTAAACTCCTCCACTTGGAGCAGGACTCCATCCCTGATGTGCATGGGCATTCCACCCTTATCCGGGTGAGGACCATACCCTTGGATTTTGAGGCTCTGATTCTCATTCTTTTTCTGGTCACATTTACTTCCATTTGTTTTCGTTAAAGAGCAGACTAATTAAATCGAGCGATGTGAAAGAAAACAGAGATGGTGTCATCGTGATGGGAAAGAGGAAATTAGAGCCACAGGAAGAGAATCTGGCGTCCGTCCTCTTATAATAAACACAATAAGGCTTCAGCTTCCTGTATGTGAGCCTAAACAAGCAGGACAGAGCGTTAAAGGATCCATCAGAGCTCTAAAAAAACAACCCTGTCTAACTGGAGGTACAACCGTCATCCACCGAGGGCCTGTTTAATGGAATAATCTCACAGACGCAGCCTGGCATCCAGGACTGGGTTTATTTATTACCCTCTCTATGTTTTCTATCACCGTCTTTTTATCTTCGCTTTCCTTAGTGTTTATCGCCTTGGTAACCAGGATCTACGTTCCTACCCTCACCATGGTAACCAGGATCTACGTTCCTACCCTCACCATGGTAACCAGGATCTATGTTCCTACCTTCACCATGGTAACCAGGATCTATGTTCCTACCCTCACTGTGGTAACCAGGATCTACGTTCCTACCCTCACCATGGTAACCAGGATCTACGTTCCTACCCTCACCATGGTAACCAGGATCTACGTTCCTACCCCCACCATGGTAACCAGGATCTATGTTCCTACCCTCACTGTGGTAACCAGGATCTACATTCCTACCCTCACCATGGTAACCAGGATCTACGTTCCTACCCTCACCATGGTAACCAGGATCTATGTTCCTACCCTCACCATGGTAACCAGGATCTATGTTCCTACCCTCACCATGGTAACCAGGATCTACATTCCTACCCTCACCATGGTAACCAGGATCTACATTCCTATCCTCACCATGGTAACCAGGATCTACGTTCCTACCCTCACCATGGTAACCAGGATCTACATTCCTACCCTCACCATGGTAACCAGGATCTACATTCCTACCCTCACCATGGTAACCAGGATCTACGTTCCTACCCTCACCATGGTAACCAGGATCTATGTTCCTACCCTCACCATGGTTACCAGGATCTACATTCCTACCCTCACCATGGTAACCAGGATCTACGTTCCTACCCTCACCATGGTAACCAGGATCTACGTTCCTACCCTCACCATGGTAACCAGGATCTGCGTTCCTACCCTCACCATGGTAACCAGGATCTATGTTCCTACCCTCACCATGGTTACCAGGATCTACGTTCCTACCCTCACCGTGGCCACCAGTGTGGGTGGTGACTGTAATAACGAGATTGTGGATGTAAGCGGCTGAAATGATCTTCCTCTGCAGGGCGGCTGGGCTCTCTCTCAGAGAATGTTGATACATTCTTTCTTTTTGTCTGAATGAATGTGTGAAACCGGGGTATGATGAAAGTTAGAATCCATATGGTCGGGCGTCTCATTGCTGATCATGGTCCGCGGCTATAGGGAGGAGATGTTCACTGCTTTCCATCAGTGCCTCTCTGCCAGCTGTTCTGTTTAAAAGCAGCAGTATCTGTAGTTTCTCTCCGTCAGCTGTCAGGCTCGGACGGCAGCGGACACTTTGAGCTGGACAGAAAGCAGAGCTGATCAGACTGATGCAGCAAACAGAAGCCCTGACAGTTCACAACCAATCAGCTTCCTCCTGGAGAACGCGTCTCCTGCAGTGGAGCTGCACTGTGGCCTCAGTGCAAGAAGGTCAGGGGTTTGAATCCTGGACTGGGGACGAGGCATGAAACACTGGTCTTTCTGTGTCGAGTATCCATGTTCTACCTGTGTATGTTTGGGTTTTCTTTGGTTTCCTCCAAAAACATCCTCGTTAGGTTGATTGGAAGCTAGGAAATTACCCCTGGGTATTAGTGTGGATGGTTGTGTCTGTGTGTGGCCCTGCAACAGACTGGCGACCTGTTCGGTGTGTATCCTGTCTCTCTACCTCATGATGGAGGTGGTGGGTTGTAAAGTTGGACCCAGATGCAATGCCAGTCTAATTAAGGATGTGAAGAACCAGACAAAACTCAGCAAGATGAGGGACCGGAGGGAGACCGAGGCCGGACGTCGAGGGAACCAGAGAGATGGAGCTCCGCTGGGTGATGAGGGACCAGACGTAGGAGCTCAGCTGGGTGATGAGGGACCAGACGTAGGAGCTCGGCTGGGTGATGAGGGACCAGACGTAGGAGCTCTGCTGGATGAGGGACCAGACGTAGGAGCTCAGCTGGGTGATGAGGGACCAGACGTAGGAGCTCGGCTGGGTGATGAGGGACCAGACGTAGGAGCTCGGCTGGATGAGGGACCAGACGTAGGAGCTCGGCTGGGTGATGAGGGACCAGACGTAGGAGCTCGGCTGGATGAGGGACCAGACGTAGGAGCTCGGCTAGGTGATGACCAGATACATGAGCTCAACAAGAAGGCAGGGTGCATCAGGATGGCTGCATGAAGGCAGCACTGCAGGCCAGTGGAGCAGGGGGCAGCAGAGGAGTGATCGGACCAAGAAGTGAGGGACACCAGGGCTTATACACACCTGAGGGTAGGGACCACTCGTGCCAAATGAGGGCTGAGGGTGGAACAGGAGGGAAGAAGCGTTCCAGATGAGAGGAGGTCCATGAAACCAGGTTTGACTCCGGCTCCCCCGTGTCCCAGATGGGACAAGCTTTAGGAAGATGAACCTATCGATAGAAGCTGACTGTCAAACACGTGTGACTTTTTTTCAAACATTTCTCAAGTTAGTGCGAGAAAAAGTTCACAAGTAGGGACCAAAAGGTCCGGGTTCATTCCTGAAATATCAGAGAAAAATCATCCCAAAACAAATCTACAACCAGTTTCATCGTGTTTGGTTTTATTTAGTTCATTTTGGTCATAAAAACAGAGAAAACCCCCCATTTTTAAATGTCTTTGGTGAGTTGATGTGTCTCATTCTGAAGAGATCTGGTCCTTCAGAGTGTGGAGTCCATTAGGGTTTCAAAGTGTCGCAGCAACGACTTTATTGTGAAAGTTTTTTGGCATGATTCCCCCTCCTGCCGCCAGAGGGAGCGCTGGATGTTTCTCATTGACCTGATTGGGTTCACCTGGGGATGATTGTAGATTCCACACATCTGAGTTCCCTGCCATCTATTTAAGGGGAATCACCCCAGACTTCCCTGTCGGGTCATACCACCCCCTCCATCCAGGTCTCCCTGGTTGGCTGACCATGAACACATTCTGATGATACTCTCTTGCCATGCCACTGAAACTTTGTCTTTCTTTCCACAGCATTAGTGGACAGTCAAATTCAAATAAACCATGTCTTCTGTCTGAAGTTGGGTCCTTCTCTTTTCACCTGCACCCCGCCTCATGACAGTTTGATGGATGGACTTAATAGATTGAGAAACTCCGGCCGCATGTACGTGGGAATGACGATTTAAAATGACGAGGAAACGAAGAGATGTGAGTTCAAATGTGTTTAAACGTCAGTTCAAAAGATGTTTTTCTTTTTCACTTAATGTTTGCTGTTTGTAATATAATTTTTAGAAACGTAGATCCTGGTTACCATGGTGAGGGTAGGAACGTAGATCCTGGTTACCATGGTGAGGGTAGGAACGTAGATCCTGGTTACCATGGTGAGGGTAGGAACGTAGATCCTGGTTACCATGGTGACGGTAGGAACGTAGATCCTGGTTACCATGGTGAGGGTAGGAATGTAGATCCTGGTTACCACGGTGACGGTAGGAACGTAGATCCTGGTTACCACGGTGAGGGTAGGAACGTAGATCCTGGTTACCATGGTGAGGGTAGGAACGTAGATCCTGGTTACCACGGTGAGGGTAGGAACTTAGATCCTGATTACCATGGTGAAGGTAGGAACGTAGATCCTGGTTACTATGGTGAGGGTAAGAACGTAGATTGACTTGTAAATCAAGAGCTTTTCTTTTCGGCTCAGCTCTTTTTTTTACCACGACGGATCGATGCAGCGTCCTAGTTATTGCAGACACCACACCGATCCGTCTGTCGATCGCCCGCTCCATCCTTCCCTCCCACTCGTGAACAAGTCCCTGAGATACTTAACCTCCTCCACTTGGGGTAGGATCCTGTCTTTAACCTGCATGGTGCACTCCATCCTGACAGGGGTCTGCATCTGGGCGGACGTGCCCGAAACACCTCACCCCTAACCTCCCTTCTGTGAGGCGACCGAGCCGCCCCGATTTATGACACGATGGAAAGAAATTCTCTGGGAAAAAAAAGCAAGATTTATTTTCTTTTTTTTCTTCTTTGTTGTGGAAAAACTTGTAAATGCTCCACAAACAGAAGCAAAGAGGAGCCGAGCTCCGAGGTGATGTGTACCCCACGTTTATAAACCATTCTCCTGCCAGAAGAAACAGCAGGACCGGATCTTTCCCCCAAACTTTAAACAGAGGAAATGACTGATTTTATGGTGAAAATAAAGATTAGTGTTTCTATGATTCTGACCTGGTTTAACCTTTCCCACATCCTGATTCTCAGCTGCTCACACTCTCTGGATCATCAGTGTGGTTCTAGTTTTACTGGCAGAGCATCGTCTGGTCTCAATGCCCAGGTGTGCCCTATTATTTACACCCTATTGTCCCTCGCTGCCTGGCTGGAGCATTCCCTCCATTCCCCTGCATCCCTCCTCTGCTGCTCCTCTGCCCTGCAGTGCTGCCTCCATGCAGCCGGGATGATTTCCTGCCATAGCTCTGGTTACCCCCATCGTCCTGCCAAGCTCCTACGCCTGATTCCACCTCTGGTCATTCAGTTTCCACAGTTACATTTGGTTCTAAACTTTCTCCAATAAATGGATTAAAACTGGCATCCCAGTTGGGCCCTATCTGACCACCATCATGCCATTTTTCTACTGCTCAACATATTCTGCTTTAAATTATTAAACGGTTTAAAACGAGGAGCTAATGATTATTAAAACCAATGATGTCTGAGGGCAAAGACTCACAGAGTAAGGTGGCATGGATGGTAGTGGTGGGTAGTGGGTATGGGTAGATAGACCCGGAGGCATTACCAGTTTAAAACAGTTTATACTGTAAACAAGTGCGGAACCAGACAGAACTGTGGGACCAGAGGGAGACCTCGGCAGGAAGGCAGGGTGCACCGGGAAAAAGACGGAGCGGGAGATCGACAGTCGGACCGATGCAGCAACTGCAATAATTGGGACGCTGCATCGATCTGTTGTGGTGAAGAAAGCTGAGCCGAAAAACAAAGCTCTGGATTTACAAGTCGATCTACGTTCCTACCCTCACCATGGTAACCAGGATCTACGTTCCTACCCTCACCATGGTAACCGGGATCTACGTTCCTACCCTCACCATGGTAACCAGGATCTATGTTCCTACTCTCACCATGGTAACCAGGATCTACGTTCCTACCCTCACCATGGTAACCGGGATCTATGTTCCTACTCTCACCATGGTAACCGGGATCTACGTTCCTACCCTCACCATGGTAACCAGGATCTACGTTCCTACCCTCACCATGGTAACCAGGATCTACGTTCTTATCCTCAGAGCCAGGCCTCGAATCCGTTGGAGTTCTGTCTAGCTGTCCCACAGCTGGACAGGGAACACCTCAGGATCCTCTGGGTGAGCTGGAGGATGCAGCCGGGGTGAGAGAAGCCTGGGCTTCCTGTCTGTGGCTGTTGCCCATGGCAATCTTGCCCCGGTAAGAGGAGGGCAACAGAGTAGAACTCGCTTTTTTGCACTAAATCCTCTATTCCTTTGTTCAGGCATGGTCCTCCCATGTCTGATCAGGACCTAAACCCGCCCGTGCCCTCTACCTGTCTGATAGACCGTTTTCTATCAGACCCTCTTCGCTTACCCTCTCTTTTCTCAGTGAACTGGTTGAACCGGCTGGGCGTCCGTGTCCCGCCCTTCATCCCAAACTTCACTTCAAGCACAAAAAAAAGAGAGTTTTCCGTTTTTTTTTAATTCTTTAAAGCATCAAACTGTAACTTTTCAAGTGAACCGAAGAGGGCACATAATGGGCGCTGGGTTTGTTTCCTGTGGTTTCTGTAAACAATCAAAGCTCAAAGATTCAAACTCTTTGAATCTATGTTCAAACAAATGAGAGATAAAGATGATGAGCTTCTCTTGAACAGCCAATCAGATGCTCCGTTTTAACACGAATCAAACAGAATCCAATGATTCACTTTGTTTATGATAAAAATCTTTAGTTTATGATTCCATCTTATGAACGTGGACGGAGCCACGCTGGAGCGGACGGGCTTCTGTCTGTGGGTCATGATTCCTGTCCCTTCTAGAACAGCTCAGTGGGATTTGAACCAGCTTCCCTCGCCCCAAGGACAAACACTCTACCACTGAGCCAACGCCTCCCCCTGGTATTAACCCCTGGTGACCATCACTCTGGTGTCAGATCATCTGCTGGTCTGCAGCCATGATGGTGTCCCTCCACGTCTGGTCCCTCAGCATCATGTTTACCATTCGATGGCTCCTCTGTCTGGTCCTGTCGGGCATGCCCGGGATGCGCCATGCCTGACCACGATGCGCCATGCCTGTCCGGGATGCACCATGCCTGCCCAGGTTGTCTTCCCCTCTTCCTTGAACCCCTGATTAACTCCTATAAACTGGTTCTGCTTCTGGGTCTCAAAATTCCATGACACTGTGCTTCAGTAACATTTGTGTGTGTGTGTGTGTGTGTGTGTGTGTGTGTTCCTCTCTCTCTTTGTGAGTGAGTGTGTATCTGTGCGTGTGTGTTTCTATATGTATATATGTGTGAATGTATCTTTGTGTGTATGTGAGGGTGTTTATGTGTGTGCGTGAGTGTTTCTCTGTCTGCAAACAGAAATGTCTCCCCCTGCTGGACATTTACACACACACACACACACCCACACACCCACACACACACACACACACACACACGAACTCACGCATGCACGCACGCGCACACAGTTAATTTTGTTTAAAGACTGATTTATCTTGTTATCTGCACAGATTTAATATACATTTAATTTTTAAAATAATAGGTCTTAGTCTTTCTTCAGTCTTTGCAAAACAGTTATGTTTTTCTTTTATAACATGTTGATGATTTGCTGCCGAGTTTGAAGCAGCCAGGGATGGGAGTCCCAGGGTGGAATATCCCCTGCAGGTCAGGGACAGGGTCCTGCCCCAGATGGACGAGTTTAAGTATCTCTGGGTCTTGTTCACAGAGGAGGAAGGATGGAGCGTTGGGAGACGCAGCATCGATCCATCGTGTGAGGAAAAAGCTGAGGAATCGGAACCAGGATCTACGTTCCTACCCTCACCAGGGTAACCACGATCTACGTTCCTACCGTCACCATGGTAACCAGGATCTACGTTCCTACCCTCACCATGGTAACCAGCATCTATGTTCCTACTCTCACCATGGTAACCAGGATCTACGTTCCTACTCTCACAATGGTAACCAGGATCTACGTTCTTACCCTCACCATAGTAACCAGGATCTATGTTCCTACCCTCACCATGGTAACCAGGATCTATGTTCCTACCCTCACCATGGTAACCAGGATCTATGTTCCTACCCTCACCATGGTAACCAGGATCTACGTTCCGACCTTCACCATAGTAACCAGAATCTATGTTCCTACCCTCACCATGGTAACCAGGATCTATGTTCCTACTCTCACCATGGTAACCAGGATCTACGTTCCGACCTTCACTATGGTAACTAGGATCTACGTTCCTACCCTCACCATGGTAACCAGGATCTACGTTCTTACCCTCACCATAGTAACCAGGATTTACGTTCCTACTCTCACCATGGTAACCAGGATCTACGTTCTTACCCTCACCATAGTAACCAGAATCTATGTTCCTACCCTCACCATGGTAACCAGGATCTATGTTCCTACTCTCACCATGGTAACCAGGATCTACGTTCCGACCTTCACTATGGTAACCAGGATCTACGTTCTTACCCTCACCATAGTAACCAGGATCTACGTTCCCACCGTCACCATGGTAACCAGCATCTATGTTCCTACTCTCACCATGGTAACCAGGATCTACGTTCCTACTCTCACCATGGTAACCAGGATCTACGTTCTTACCCTCACCATAGTAACCAGGATCTATGTTCCTACCCTCACCATGGTAACCAGGATCTATGTTCCTACTCTCACCATGGTAACCAGGATCTACGTTCCGACCTTCACTATGGTAACCAGGATCTACGTTCCTACCCTCACCATGGTAACCAGTATCTACGTTCCTACTCTCACCATGGTAACCAGGATCTACGTTCTTACCCTCACCATAGTAACCAGGATTTACGTTCCTACTCTCACCATGGTAACCAGGATCTACGTTCTTACCCTCACCATAGTAACCAGAATCTATGTTCCTACCCTCACCATGGTAACCAGGATCTATGTTCCTACTCTCACCATGGTAACCAGGATCTACGTTCCGACCTTCACTATGGTAACCAGGATCTACGTTCTTACCCTCACCATAGTAACCAGGATCTACGTTCCCACCGTCACCATGGTAACCAGCATCTATGTTCCTACTCTCACCATGGTAACCAGGATCTACGTTCCTACTCTCACCATGGTAACCAGGATCTACGTTCTTACCCTCACCATAGTAACCAGGATCTATGTTCCTACCCTCACCATGGTAACCAGGATCTATGTTCCTACCCTCACCATGGTAACCAGGATCTACGTTCCGACCTTCACCATGGTAACCAGGATCTACCTTCCTACCCTCACTATGGTAACCAGGATCTAAGTTCCTACCCTCACCATGGTAACCAGCATCTATGTTCCTACTCTCACCATGGTAACCAGGATCTACGTTCCTACTCTCACCATGGTAACCAGGATCTTGTACGTTCTTACCCTCACCATAGTAACCAGGATCTATGTTCCTACCCTCACCAAGGTAACCAGGATCTATGTTCCTACCCTCACCATGGTAACCAGGATCTACGTTCCGACCTTCACCATGGTAACCAGGATCTACCTTCCTACCCTCACTATGGTAACCAGGATCTACGTTCTTACCCTCACCATAGTAACCAGGATCTATGTTCCTACCCTCACCATGGTAACCAGGATCTATGTTCCTACCCTCACCATGGTAACCAGGATCTACGTTCCTACCTTCACCATGGTAACCAGGATCTACGTTCCTACCCTCAGCTCAGTTTTGCCATCCAGGAGAAGTTCAGAGTACAGCCGTTGCTTCTCCAGGTTGAGAAAAGCCATATGTGGTGGTTTGTGCATCTGGTTAAGATGCCTTACTTGCTGGTGAGGTGTTCCGTCCCACCAGGAGGAGACCAAGAGGTAGACTACGGACCTGCTGGAGAGACTATGTCTCACAGCTGGACAGGGAACACCTCAGGATCCTCCTGGGTGAGATGGAGGATGCAGATGGGGTGAGAGAAGCCTGGGCTTCCCGTCTGAGGATGTTGCCTCCGCCACCCAGCTGGAGATTCATCCAGAAGAAAGCCTTGACGTTTTTCTCCAGGTGGAGGATTATTGGAGGCCGTCCCAGAAGGACCGGATAGTGACAGTCCTTCTTAAACATGACATAGTAAAGAGTTTCTCTAAACCCCTCTTCTTTCTTCTTCCGGCAGGGTTTCCCTCACAGATCAGGTAACTCCATTGTCCCGGGCTTTCCCTCCGGGCTCCATCGCCAAACAGATCTTTCCCACCACCTGCCGAGTTTCATCAAGTTTCACCGGAACCTGCAAGGAATCGGTTACGGTTACAGAGTAGTAAATAAATTAAAGATGCCTGTAAAGAAGAAGAAAAAAGAAGTCTGCGAGTAGAGGAGGAAACATAAGACGAAGGATGACGAAGAATTTGAGGATCAAGGAACCAAAACCCAAGAAGAAAAGTAAGCAGGTGAGAGAATCAAAGGATCTGACGGAGATGGTGAAGGAAGGAGCAGTCCGGATCAGACACGAGAGACGGAAGGACGAGATAAACTCATCGGTGTGATTGAAAAACAAAGAACGAAAAGATGGGATCCAAAAAGAAAAATAAGAAAGACGACGACGACGACGGGAAAAAGAAGAAGAAAGCAAAGAAAAAGAAAGGCTCGGATGACAGCGACGAAGACACGAAGAAGTCCAAAGGAAAGAAGAAGAAGATCGAAAACTACGTGGAGATTTACGAGAACGAACTCCGTAACTACGACGAAGACGAGGTGGAAGACCACGAGGACGATTACCACAAAAAGAAAGGTAGAGTCTTTATTCAAACCTCTGAGGACATCGAACACCCAGGAGGGAGGTTTGTGACTACAGTTGTAAGAGTTTGAGTGGCATTAGCTTAATGTTCATGGTAACATAAACCAGACAAACGGAGGAGGGTACGGAGATGTCTGATCAGTACCATCCTGATATGTGACACCACTCACTCAGACATCTTTACTCTGAAGCCCAGAAACAACCTGAGAATAATTACCGTACACCAGAGCAGACGCTTCCAAACTACAGCGGAGATCGGGCCTGAAAAATCCAGCCCGACCCGACCCGGCCCGTGGGTATTAAAACCCGACCTGACCCGAAGCAAACCCGAAATGTCATATTTGTTTTGTGCGGACTCGGGAGGAGGAGGGTTATTTATAAATAGGAAGATTTTCAGGAACTCGCTTTTTTAAATTATTTAGTATACATTTTAAAAACATATATTTATTTGAAAAAAGTCAGCGAGAGAGAAGCTCGACCCGACCAGAAGTAATCATTGACATTTTAGGCCCGACCCAAATTCGGGTCCATAAAGCGCTCGCTTTCGTTCCCCACCCGAATTTCAGGTCGGGTCGGGCTTAGGCTCGGGTTCGGTCTTAAGATCTTACCTCTACTTTAAACTATAGAACCAAACAGAATCCACAAGATTTAAAGCTGTCAGACTCTGGATGGCAGTGTGTTTATATCTGGATGCTTTAAGTACCATCTGTTGGTGGTCTGCTCAGGGAGGCGTAGGCTCAGTGGTAGAGCGTTCGCCCTCAGATCGGAGGTAAACCAGAAGTTCGCAGGTTCAAATCCCACTGAGTGCACATCTAGGGTCTTTGGAGAAGGCACCTAAACCCCTGTTTCTCTCACCATTGGCAACATCTTGGCAGACAAAAGGTACACAAATTTTTCCAGTGAGGGATCAATAAAGTATACATTATTATCTTTTGTGCCGCCTATTCTAAATGGGGCTGAGAAGGGTGCTGGAGCCAATCCCGGCTGTGAACAGGTTGCCAGTCTGTTGTGGGAGCACACACAGAGACCACCATCCACACACACACTCATTTCTAGGGGCAATTTTACAGCTGCCAGTCAACCTTACCTAAGGCTTTCAGAGGAAACCAGAGAAAACCCACACATACAGAGGTAGAACATGTAAACTACACACAGAAAGGCCAGTATTTCAAGCCTCGCCACTACTCGGGACTTGAACCCCCCAACTTTCTTGCTGTGAGGTCACTGTGCTACCCACCGCGCCACCATGCCCGCCATCATGGAAACAAAGCGGCTGAAATGATCTTCTTCTGCAGGGTGGCTGGGCTCTCTCTCAGAGATAGAGGGAGGAGCTCTGCCATCCGGGAGGAGCTCGGAGTAGAGCCGTTGCTCCTCCGGGTCGAGAGAAGCCAAATGGGGTGGTTCGGGCATCTGGTAGGGATGCCTCCTGAACGCCTCGCAAGTGTTTCAGGCACGTCCCACCGGGAGGAGACCTAGAGGAAAGCCCGGACTCGCTGGAGAAACTATGTTGTCCGGGCCTTAATGTCCCTGGTAGGGTGACCCAAAGCAAACAGATCCTAGGTGAGAGGCCAGACAAAGCATGGCTCAAAAAAAAACCATATAAAGAGATCATGCATGGCCAAGCTCCCCTGGGAGCCAGCCCCGAGGGTGGGGCACGAGAGCGAGCGCCTTGTGGCCAGGCTTTTACCCATGGGGCCCAGCTGAGCTCAGCCCAAACAGGGTACTCACCACCTGCAGGAGGGGCCAGAAAGGTCAGGTGAAGGAGGAGGTGGGTGGCAACCAACGACGGGGACCCTGGCGGTCAGATCCTCGGCTGTTTAGGTAGCTCTACCCGAACACCTCGCTGGTGAGGTGTTTCGGGCACGTCCCACTGGGAGGAGACCAAGAGGCAGACCCCGTATCTGCTGGAGAGACTATGTCTTACAGCTGGCCGGGAAAGGGATCCTCCCGGGTGAGCTGGAGGATGCAGCCAGGGTGAGAGAAGCCTGGGTTTCCCGTCTGAGGCTGTTGCCCCGCGACCCGGCCCCGGATAAGCGGAAGACGACGGAACAGAACGGAACAAATACCCATCTATATGGATACCTACGTCCTGTAGCTACAGGTCATCAGTCTACCCATCTGTGTTTCAGTTTATGAGGTTGTGACCATCACCGGGGACGAAAGAGGAGCGGGTACCGATGCCAACGTGTTTGTTACTCTGTTTGGAGAATACGGCATCACGCCAAAGGTCCACCTGGCAAGCAAGTAAGTCCAAGCTGACGACATGTAAGATAAAAAAGCTGTTCAGTGATTTAACAGTTTTTTTTTCTCTTCTTTTTTTACAGCACGGAGAAGAAGTACGTATGCCCGGGTTTGACTCTGCATTCAGTTGAGATTTCGTTCTGTTCCGTCGTCTTCTGCTTATCCGGGGACGGCTCGCGGGGGCAACATCCTCACGCTTCTCTCAACCCGGCTGCATCCTCCCGCTCACCCAGGAGGATCCTGAGGTGTTCCCTGTCCAGCTGTGAGACATAGTCTCTCCAGCAGGTCCGGGGTCTGCCTCTTGGTTTCCTCCCGTTGGGATGGAACACCTCACCAGTGAGGCGCTCCGGGGGCATCCTGACCAGATGCCTATACCATCCCATCTGGCTCCTCTCGACCTGGAGGAAGAGCTCTGCCATCCTCCCGGATGGCAGAGCTCCTCACCTGATCTCTGAGTGAGAGCCCAGCCACCCTGTGGAGGAAGATCATTTTGGCCACTTGTATCCGCGATCTCATTCTTTCGGTCACCACCCACAGCTGGTTACCATGGTGAGGGTAGGAACCTAGATCCTGGTTACCATGGTGAGGGTAGGAACGTAGATCCTGGTTACCACGGTGAGGGTAGGAACGTAGATCCTGGTTACCACGGTGAGGGTAGGAACGTAGATCCTGGTTACCATGGTGAGGGTAGGAATAGATCCTGGTTACCATGGTGAAGGTAGGAACGTAGATCCTGGTTACCATGGTGAAGGTAGGAACGTAGATCCTGGTTACCATGGTGAGGGTAGGAACGTAGATCCAGGTTACGTAGCGCTGGAGATCGTTTGATTTAAACGTTTGCCACTTTTGATTGGTGTTCCATCAGGAGCCGAACGGCTTTCGAACGTTCGAAAACAGACGTTTTTAGGATCAGAACTCACAACGTTGGACCGATAAAGAAAATAAGGTGAAACCCGTTCCTTCAACTTTGATGCCAACCATCGTTATTTACCATCTAAATGTGAGGAGTAAAGTAGATGGGTTTGTTTTTGATTGGCAGGATTGAACATGATAACACGGGCATGAGCGCCAGCTGGTTCCTGGACCGAGTTGTGATCACAGATGTGATTCGACCTCACATGAGGTACTACTTTTCCTGCAACAACTGGCTCAGCAAGGTGGAAGGAGATGGGCTGTTTGTCAGGGATTTGCTCAGCACCATGGACCCGATGGACATGCCCAAATGTAGGAAGTTCATGACATCGTTCTGTGAAAACGAGACCATTTTAATCTGTTTTGTTTTGACTTGCAGATAATAAATACTTGGTGAGTGTTTTCACAGCGGATATAAAAGGCAGCGGCACCGACGCGGACGTCTTCATCAATATATTTGGGGAATTTGGTGACACGGGTAAGTTTAGAGGACACTGGGCTATTGGCATCGCCGGGCGCAGCACCATTAGAGCAGCACCGCACGTCAGCATTTTATATGAAACTTAAACTTCACCCGAAGTGGACGAGTTTAAGTGTCTCAGGGTTTTGTTAACGAATGGGGGAAGAATGGAGCGGGAGATTGACAGACGGATTGCCGCGGTGTCTGCATTAATCAGGACGCTTCATTGATGGGTATCCATGGAAACCAGGATCTACGTTCCTACCCTCACCATGGTAACCAGGATCTACGTTCCTACCCTCACCATGGTAACCAGGATCTACGTTCCTACCCTCACCGTGGTAACCAGGATCTACGTTCCTACCCTCACCGTGGTAACCAGGATCTACGTTCCTACCCTCACCATGGTAACCAGGATCTACGTTCCTACCCTCACCGTGGTAACCAGGATCTACGTTCCTACCCTCACCATGGTAACCAGGATCTACGTTCCTACCCTCACCATGGTAACCAGTCTCAGTGGTGACCAATGAACGAGATCCCAGATACAAGCGGCTGAAGTGATCTTCCTCCGCAGGGTGGCTGTCTCTCTCTTAGAAATAGAGTGAGGAGCTCTGCCATCCGGGAGGAGCTCGAAGTAGAATCGGTGCTCGTCCGGGTAGAGAGAAGCCAGATGGGGTGATTTGGGCACCTGGTTAGGATGCCTCCCAAGCGTCTCGTTGGTGAGGTGTTTCTGGACACGTTCCACCAGGAGGAGACCTAGAAGCAGACCCCGGACACGGATTGACATTTAATTGTCACTTTTTTTCAGGGGAACGAAGACTGGACAGCGATAAAAACAACTTTGAAAACGGTTCTGAGGACAAGTTCACCATCGATGCCCCAAATTTAGGCAAAATCAGGAAGATCACAATCGGGCACAATAACAAGGGCTCCTCGGCCGGATGGTTCGTGGACAAGGTAACGACACACCGCCAGACAGATTAAATTCATTTTCTGGTGTAAGTGTTTCTTTCTCCTGCGTCGTTCAGCTTACTTGTAATTTACAGTAGAAGTGCTTAAGACATGCGATGCCCGGGCTTCCTGCCGCTGCCAAGCTTCTGTCCCAGCGTACGGCTGGCGCGTGGACACACATGCGGTCATTCTAGCCCGGCTGTAAAGGGAAACCATCCCTCATTAAAGGATAGACTTTCAACAAACAGACGGACGAGTCAGTTGATTTGTTTCTCTGACACCAGAGATCGTTGGTGACAGTTTTACTAAATGCTTCATGCCAACGTCTAGCGCGTTTAACAGAATGGCATCAGAAAAACCTCCATGAAGCTGGCATCTCTTAAAAATATATAAACAAAAATAAACAAATAATATGTCAATCGTTTTTGCTATTTCAGTTAAAAAAAAAAGATTTGGACGATGACGTCATCAAAGATGATGACGTCAGGGAATAAATGAAGGTCTGGATGACGTCATCGTCCAATCGTATTTCTTAAAAAAAAAAAAACACACAAATGATTGACATATTTTTTATTTATTTTTGTTTATATATTTTTTTTCAACTTCACGAGGTTCAGAAAAAAAATCCGGTTTAAAACATGTGTTTTTCTCTGCGCTAATGTAGGCTTATGGGACCCGTACCAAGGGCAGATCAAGGATTTTCTATAGAGGGGTGGCGTCACGTCTTTGGCAAAGCACGTATACGGGTCTGGGAGCATCCCCCTTGAACGTTTTGAAAATTAAGAGTCATAAGAGGAGACCGTGGCTCAGTGATTAGAGCATTAGCCCGCGGACTGGAAGTTAACCAGAAGTTCGTGGGTTGACATCCCACTGAGTTCACGCTTAGGGTCCTTGGAGAAGACACCTAACCCCCCGTTTCTCCCACCATTGGCTCGTCATAGGTGGCAGCCTGCTGCGGTGTAATGCAGCACACGAATTCCCTGCAAGTGGTAGCTTGACTAGTCCCCTTTTCTTTCTTCTTCTTCGTTTTTTTTTTTTTTTGTGGATCAAAAAGGGGGGAAAGCGGGGCGTTCCCACCTGCTCCTCCCTTTGGATCCGCCCCTGGAGATGCCTTTGGGCAGAGTTAATATCTTTTTAGAAAGTATCAAACCAGAGGCGGATCTGGGATTTTCTAAAGGCGCGGGCATGAGGTCAGAGACAAAATGAGCACCTGTGGTGCTCGCCAGTATAAGGGGGGTCCGGGTGGCATTCATCCCCAGAACATTTTGAAAAACTTTTTGCCCAAAGTTTATAATAATTAACCCTCACAACCCCCTGGATCCGCCCCTACATATCGAGGGAACTATCATCTGCTGCCTGGAGGAGAAGCCCGGCGACCGTGGCAAGCTGGGCCGCGTCTCAGGAAACTACACCACCCTCATCTCCCACAGAGAAGTCCAGAGTGAAGCTCCTACCAGGCTTTAAGCAGGTCATCTCTTCTGCCAACTGAGCGGTCGTTGGTATGGTGGACGGTGGTAGTCATATTGACGTGCCCATCCTGAAGGCCGGGCGAACCTATCACAAGTACAAAGCTTAGAGAAACTGCTGGCCACGCACCCGTGGTGAGGCTATGAACCCTGTTGAACATCCATCCGGTGGTGGTAACCATCAGCACATCGCAAACCCTCAACAATCAGGAGGGATGCACAGGCTGGACGGGAGGTCGGTCTCATCGCTGCCCATCGTACAGGCAGATGGCGTGGAACCAAGACTGTCCGGCAGAAGGAAAATTAAACTTGACTTCGTTATTAATCGTCAGCCTGAGGTTCTCTAAAGGTTCTCTAAACGCTCCCTAAAAGTTAGCTCGTGGTTAAGTTAGAACCTAACCTTCCCAGAACGTTGAGAGAACCAACTTCCCACCTTTTAATATCCTAGTGCGGGTCCGAGAGTCCAAGAGAGAGCTTCAGAACACCTGCTAGGTGAGGTGGAGCCAATGGAGCAACTGCATTTTAATTTCCATGCGTGCAACTTGTACATGGCTCAGGCGGGCAGTGCCAGGAAAGCAGAGGCACAGACCATAAGAACGGTTTAACATTATTTATTAACACACATCTTAAATAGTCTTTAAAAAGAGATCACATATCCAGGCACAGCTCATGGGCATCTCTGCATCCCGGTCCACAGCCTACAGGCCCTTCAATGTCCCGGTTTGGAGCCTATCGACATCAAGTTCTGGTCCGCAGGCTACAGGCACCTCCATGTCCTCAGTTTACAGCCTACGGCACCTCCACATTCCAGTCCGCAGGTTACAGGCACCTTCACATCCTCAGTTTACAGCCTATGGCACCTCCACGTCCCCACGTCCGCAGCCTTTGGGCACCACCATGTCCCAGTCCCCAGCCTATGGGCTCACTCCTTGCCCAGACTGCTGCCTGTGGGAACCTACTTGCCTGGAGTACGGCCATTGCCTGAGGCCCGGTGTGATCAGCCATCAGTGCATGAGGCGAGAGGCGGGTACACCCTTAACCGGTCGCCTGTAGATTGCGAGGCCACGCACACTTCACTCAGTCCTAGGGGGCATTTCGTCATGCCCAGTCTACTTACCATGCATGTTTTCAGAGGATGAGAAGAATAAAGTTTTAGATTCTTTTCTCTGGGTTTTTTTTCAGGTGATTGTGGACGACATGGGAAACAAAATGATTTATGAATTTCCGCTCAATCGTTGGTTTGCCATCGACGAGGACGATGGAAAGATCCAGAGAGACGTTTTGGTGGGAGGTAGCCAGCCTACGGGTAAGAAAAATAAACGGAGATCATAGTCAGCTGTAGGTTTTAAACGCTGTACCCTTCTTTAAGTAGAAGGTCATGTAATGATTCCCTCTGGAGTCAGACTACTAATGTTTAGATTGGGGAGATCTTGTTCCTTCTCAGCTCTTCTAAAGCTGATGTGAGGAACGAGCTGACTCATCGGCTCGATCTGATTGCCTGACACGTAACCGTATCCACCAGGTATTGTGTACAACGTCCAGGTTGTGACAGGGAATATTCGAGGTGCGGGAACCAACTCTAAAATTCACATGGTGATGCACGGCAGCAAGGGCATGAGGAACAGCGGGAAGGTGAGGAGACGTCATGTGAAAATGTGTCTGATTATTAATCTATGCATATTTATCAATACAATTAAATTTATCAATCTTAATTACAGAAAGCGTATGACAGGGTACCTAGAGAAGAACTATGGTTTTGTACGAGGAAGTCTGGTGTGACAGAGAAGTATGTTAGAGCGGTACAGGACATGTATGAGGGCTGTAAGACAGTGGTGAGGTGTGCTGTAGGTGAGACAGAGGAGTTCAGTGTGGGGGTGGGACTGCACCAAGGATCTGCTCTGAGCCCTTTGCTGGTTGCTATGGTGATGGACAGACTGACAGACGAGGTCAGACAGGAATCTCCATGGACAATGATGTTTACAGATGACATTGTGATCTGTAGTGAGAGGAGGGAAGAGGTGGAGGAAAAGCTGGAGAGGTGGAGGTTTGAAGATTAGTCAGAGTAAAACAGAGTACATGTGTGTGAATGAGAGGGATCCAAATGGAAAAGTGAGGTTACAGGAAGAAGAGATAAAGAAGGTGGAAGATTTTAAGTATCTAGGATCAACAGTCCAGAGCAATGGAGAGTGTGGAAAAGAGGTGAAGAAGCATGTTCAGGCAGGCTGGAACGGTTGGAGGAAAGTATCAGGTGTGATGTGTGATAGAAGAGTTTCAGCTAGAATGAAAGAAAAAGTGTACAAAACCGTGGTGAGAGCGGCCATGCTGATTGGTCTAGAGACAGTGTGGTGAGAGCGGCCATGCTGATTGGTCTAGAGACAGTGTGGTGAGAGCAGCCATGCTGATTGGTCTAGAGACAGTGTGGTGAGAGCAGCCATGCTGATTGGTCTAGAAACAGTAGCACTGAAGAAAAGACAGGAAGCAGAGATGGAGGTAGCAGAGATGAAGATGCTGAGGATCTCTCTGGGAGTGACCAGGATGGACAGGATCAGAGGAACAGCACATGTTAGAGGTTTTAAAGTCAGAGAGGTCAGACTGAGATGGTTTGAACATGTGTAGAGGAGAGAGAGAGAGTACATCAGAAGAAGGATGCTGGGTTTGGAACCACCAGGAAAGAGGACTAGAGGAAGACCAAAGAGGAGGTTCATGGATACAGTGAAGGAAGACATGAAGATAGTTGGTGTGACTGAAGAGGATGCAGCAGATAGGGTTAGATGTAAGGAACTGACTTGCTGTGGCGACCCCTAAAGGGAAATGCTGAAAGAAGAAGAAGAATCTTAATTATTCATGTTCCCAGAAAGTAAACATTTAAATACTTTTTAGCTCAGGATTAGGAGATGTAGTCCTTCCTTCCTGTTGGGAGATGTAGTCCTTCCTTTTGGGAGATGTAGTCCTTCCTGTTGGGAGATGTAGTCCTTCCTTTTGGGAGATGTAGTCCTTCCTGGTGGGAGATGTAGTCCTTCCTTCCTGTTGGGGGATGTAGTCCTTCCTGTTGGGAGATGTAGTCCTTCCTGTTGGGAGATGTAGTCCTTCCTTCCTGTTGGGGGATGTAGTCCTTCCTGTTGGGAGATGTAGTCCTTCCTGTTGGGAGATGTAGTCCTTCCTTTTGGGAGATGTAGTCCTTCCTGGTGGGAGATGTAGTCCTTCCTGGTGGGAGATGTAGTCCTTCCTTCCTGTTGGGGGATGTAGTCCTTCCTGTCGGGAGATGTAGTCCTTCCTGTTGGGAGATGTAGTCCTTCCTGTTGGGAGATGGAGTCCTTATTGGAAGATGTAGTCCCTTGTGTAAGACGTAGTTTTTACAGCTAGAAGAGGATGAAGAATTCACCTCACCAATCTGAAACTAAAACTTGAAACCCAAGAGATTAAAGACTCTAACAAGTCATTAGAAAATGAGCAGCATGTGGAGCAATTAGAGAAAGAAAGTAGGTGTGAAAGAGGGAAGTAAAGCGAACAAAAGGGAAACTAGACACCAAACAGACACTAGGGAGTGTGAGGAGGACAGATCTGGGCTGCTTTATGTTCACTTTGACATGTTCCCTCAAGGTGTTTCTGGAAGGAGGCCAGTTTGAACGAGATCTAACCGACATTTTCACCGTGGAGATCGCTGCATTGCTGAGTCCACTGAGCAGAGTCACCATCGGACACGATAACGGTGGAGTCAGTGCTGGCTGGTACTGTGAAAAGGTGCCTGACATGCCAGATCGGGGGTCAGGTGGGGTTATATGGAGGTCCCAGACTGAATGCTCCCTCTCTACAGGTGGTGGTCTACTGCACCTTCACTGGGATAGAGCAGACCTTCCCATGTGGGAAATGGTTGGACGAGAAAGAAGGAGACGGACTGATAGAAAGAGAACTCTATGAGATGGTTTCACTCCGTCAAAAAAGACAGAAAAGTATGTTTATGAACTGCTTTTGTTGCTCAAACTTTCTTAATTAAGATCTGTTCCTTTAAGAGGCTTAAATAAGGATGGAACAGGAGATTGACAGATGAATCGGTGCGCGTCCACAATAATCAGGACGCTGCATCGGTCCGTCGGTTGAAGAAAGAGCTGAGCCGAAAAGTAAAGCTCTCGATTTACAAGTTGATCCTACCCTCACCATGGTAACCAGGATCTACGTTCCTACCCTCACCATGGTAACCAGGATCTACGTTCCTACCCTCACCATGGTAACCAGGCTCTACGTTCCTACCCTCACCATGGTAACCAGGATCTATATTCCTACCCTCACCATGGTAACCAGGATCTACGTTCCTACCCTCACCATGGTAACCAGGCTCTACGTTCCTACCCTCACCATGGTAACCAGGATCTACGTTCCTACCCTCACCATGGTAACCAGGATCTACGTTCCTACCCTCACCATGGTAACCAGGATTTACGTTCCTACCCTCACCATGGTAACCAGGATTTACGTTCCTACCCTCACCATGGTAACCAGGATCTATATTCCTACTCTCACCATGGTAACCAGGATCGATATTCCAACCCTCACCATGGTAACCAGGATCTACGTTCCTACTCTCACCATGGTAACCAGTATGTACGTTCCTACCCTCACCATGGTAACCAGCATCTACGTTCCTACCATCACCACGGTAACCAGGATCTACGTTCCTACCCTCACCGTGGTAACCAGGATCTACGTTCCTACCCTCACCATGGTAACCAGGATCTACGTTCCTACCCTCACCATGGTAACCAGGATCTACATTCCTACCCTCACCATGGTAACCAGGATCTACGTTCCTACCCTCACCATGGTAACCAGGATCTACATTCCTACCCTCACCATGGTAACCAGGATCTACATTCCTACCCTCACCATGGTAACCAGGATCTACATTCCTACCCTCACCATGGTAACCAGGATCTACGTTCCTACCCTCACCATGGTAACCAGGATCCACGTTCCTACCCTCACCATGGTAACCAGGATCTACGTTCCTACCCTCACCATGGTAACCAGGATCTACGTTCCTACCCTCACCATGGTAACCAGGATCTACATTCCTACCTTTACTATGGTAAGTAACCAGTGTGGGTTACCCTCACTGGAGAGACATTTCGGGCATGTCCCACCTTGAAAAAGCCCAAAGGCAGGAGAAACTATATCTCACAGCTGAACAGGGAACACCTCGGGATCCTCCAGGGTGATCCTCAGCCCAGCTGAAGTGAGAGAAGCCTGGGCTTCCCGTCTGAAGCTGTTGCCCCTGAGACCCAGCCCAGGATTATTTGTACTTATCGTATGATTACGTACACTTTCATTATTAAAAACCCAGTCAAAACAAGCCTTTTTTTTTCATGTTTGATCTCCTCAGAGCATCCGTGGTCCCTCTGGATCTGGACATCGGACCTCCCGAACTCAGGAACCAATGCCGACGTCTCTTTCCAGGTTTACGGAGAAAAAGGAAAATCAGATGAGATCCGATTGGACAACAAATCAGACAACTTTGAACAGGGTCAAACTGACAAGTTCATGGTGGGGATTTAATCTGGTTTGTAATGGATTTGATCATCATTAGATCATTAATGTTTTTATTTAACGTCGTCTCATAGGTTGAGCTGCCGGATTTGGGCAAACTAACCAAGCTCCGTATTTGGCACGAGAAGAGAAACCCGTTTGCAGGATGGCATCTCAGTAAGGTGAAACTCAAAGCTAAGTTATTCTTTCAATTCTGAGACTGAACGGTGGCATCACAGCAAGAAGGTCAGGGTTCCAATCCAAGGTGGGGACGAGACTCGCCGTGGCTGCATCCTCCATCTCACCCGGAAGAATGCTGAGGTGTTCCCTGTCCAGCTGTGAGACATAGTCTCTCCAGCAGGTCCAGGGTCTGCCTCTGGGTCTCCTCCCGGTGGGACGTGTCCGAAACACCTCACCAGCAAGGCGCTCGGGGGGCATCCTGACCAGATGCTCGAACCACCCCATCTGGCTGCTCTCGACCTGGAGGAGGAGTGGCTCGACACCGAGATCAGGTGGAGGAGCTCCTCACCTGATCTCTCAGTGAGAGCCCAGCCACCCTGTGGAGGAAGATCATTTCAGCCGCTTGTATCCGCTATCTCATTCTTTCACTCACCACCCACAGCTGGTTACTATAGGTCATGCCAAGCCTGGGCTTCCCGTCTGAGGCTATTGCTCCTGGTGACCCGGCCCTGGATAAGCGGAAGGCGACGGAACGGAAAATCTGGAGCGCTACACGGTCCTGATCTGTAAAGGGATCCGTAAACGTCCTTCCAGGGTAACTCTTGATCGTTTCAGGTCACGTTAATGAAGTCGTTAACGAAAGAGAAGTACAGCTTCCCGTGTGAGCGATGGTTGGACATCAATGAAGACGATAACGAAGTGGTTCGAGAGCTTCCCGCAAACGGAGACGTGATCGACGAGCCGCTGCCCGGTAGGTTCTTACACCCAGACCGTTTACAAGCGTATACTATGAACTATAACCCGTCCGTCTGTCCTGCAGTCATTAAATACAGGGTGACAGTCTGCACCGGAAACGTCAGCGGTAGCGGCACCGATGCTTCCGTGTATCTGAATTTGATCGGAGATAGAGGAGACTCCGGAGATCGACTGCTGATCAACTGCAAAAATAATGTCAATAAATTTGAGAAGGGAAATGTAGGTACCCGCAGGAAGTGGTCACACACCGTCACAGTCGTCCCAATCCCTTCAGATTCTCACCAGGTGGTTTGTTTCTGCAGATGGATGAGTTTATCATCGAGGCGGTGAACCTGGGCCAGGTCCGCAGGGTGAGAATCGGTCATGACGGGAAGGGTGGAGGCTGCGGATGGTTTCTGGATAAAGTCGTTGTCAGAGAGGAAGGTCAAGCTGAAGCCTACGCTGTGGAGTTCCCCTGCAACAGGTGAGATCTCTTTCATCAGGGTCTCCAGAAGGTTTCTTCTTTCTCACCAAGAATAAGAGACTTGTCACAGGGGATGTGTTGGGTTGCTTTTGAGACCCGTTCTGTCATGTTCCGCTTATCCGGGGCCGGGTTGCTGGGGCAACCGCCTTAGACAGGAAGCCCAGGCTTCTCTCACTCCGGCTGCATCCTCCAGCTCACCCAGAAGGATCCTGAGGTGTTCCCTGTCCAGCTGTGAGACATAGTCTCCCCAACAGGTCCGGGGTCTGCCTCTTGGTCTCCTTCCGGTGGGACGTGCCCAGAACACCTCTCCATCGAGGGAGGCATCCTAACCAGATGCCTGTCTGGCTTCTCTAGACCTGGAAGAGGAACGGCTCTACTCTGAGCTCCTCCAAGATGTATGAACTCCTCATCCTATTTCTGAGTGAGAGCCCACCACTCTGCAGAAGAAGATAATTTCAGATGCTTGTATCTGCGATCTCGTTCTTACGGTCACCACCCAAACTGATTACCATGGTGAGGGTAGGAACGTAGATCCTGGTTACCATGGTGAGGGTAGGAACGTAGATCCTGGTTACCATGGTGAGGGTCGGAACGTAGATCCTGATTACCATGGTGAGGATAGGAACATAGATCCTGGTTACCATGGTGAGGGTAGGAACGTAGATCTTTGTTACCATGGTGAGGGTAGGAACGTAGATCCTGGTTACCATGGTGAGGGTAGATTGCCACATCCTCTCACTTCTACATGCCTTCCTCATCCATCCTCCTCATTGATACCCATGCCCGTCTTAGCACGATCTCCTGACATCTGGAACACTGACTTCCTCCCCCTGTTCAGACGCACCTGTTTAAATCTGCCCTCTCTCTTTTCACCCCCACATCACACCTTCCCACCTCCTCTCACTGCTCTGTCTGGGTCTGGATCTTCTCGACAGGTGGCTGGACCGCAATGAGGACGACGGGCAGATTGTTCGGGAATTAGTGCCATTTTCAGACGGGCAAAAACTTTACAGTAAGTTCAAAGTTTGATGATTTAAGAGCCAATTAGAAATGTTCGTTAACCTGTGATGTCTGTTAGATGTAAACTATTACATCGTGGTGAAGACGGGCAGCATCCCTGGCAGCAGCTCCGACTCCAATGTGTTTGTGAAGCTGTACGGAGAAAAAGGGGACACCTCTAAGATGATGCTCCTCGTTTCTGCCAACAACCTGGGCAACTATTTTGAAACGGGCCGTGTGGACATCTTCGCTGTGGAAACCTTTGACATTGGACAGGTTTGTCCTTTTTAAACCTCTGTCTTCCTCGTCCAATCACTGAGTCTCATTTCTCTATGTCACAGGTTAACCGGCTGCTGATTGGTCACACCAATGAAGGGATGCGTGCCGGTTGGTTCCTGGACAGCGTTGAGGTTCTAATCCCGGTTCATGGGAAGAATTACACGTTTCCTAGTCACCGCTGGCTTTCCGAGAATGAAGCCGATGGTAAAACTGAAGTGGAGCTTTACCCGAGCGAGGTCGTGGACATGGAGCAGAGTAAGTCACTCACGTTTTAAAACAACAGCAGTGTGTGACGTCCAATCAGGGACTGTTCCATCTCTGTTCCATCCAATCCTGCATCACCCAACGGCTTTTGGAGGAGCAACGGCTCAACCCCAAGCTCCTCCCACATAGCAGAGCTCCTTTCTCTGTCTCTGAGTTAGAGTGCAGCCAGAGGGAGCTTATTTTGGCTCAGTCTTTCGGTCAACAACCCAAAACTGGTAACCATGGTGAGGGTAGGAACGTAGATCCTGGTTACCATGGTGAGGGTAGGAACGTAGATCCTGGTTACCATGGTGAGGGTAGGAACGTACAGTAGATCCTGGTTACCATGGTGAGGGTAGGAACGTAGATCCTGGTTACCGTGGTGAGGGTAGGAACGTAGATCCTGGTTACCATGGTGAGGGTAGGAACGTACAGTAGATCCTGGTTACCATGGTGAGGGTAGGAACGTAGATCCTGGTTACCAAGGTGAGGGTAGGAACGTAGATCCTGGTTACCATGGTGAGGGTAGGAAGGTACAGTAGATCCTGGTTACCATGGTGAGGGTAGGAACGTACAGTAGATCCTGGTTACCATGGTGAGGGTAGGAACGTACAGTAGATCCTGGTTACCATGGTGAGGGTAGGAACGTAGATCCTGGTTACCATGGTGAGGGTAGGAACGTACAGTAGATCCTGGTTACCATGGTGAGGGTAGGAACGTACAGTAGATCCTGGTTACCATGGTGAGGGTAGGAACGTAGATCCTGGTTACCATGGTGAGGGTATGAACGTAGATCCTTGTTACCATGGTGAGGGTAGGAACATCGATCCTGGTTACCATGGTGAGGGTAGGAACGTAGATCCTGGTTACCATGCTGAGGGTAGGAACGTAGATCCTGGTTACCATGGTGAGGGTAGGAACGTACAGTAGATCCTGGTTACCATGGTGAGGGTAGGAACGTAGATCCTGGTTACCAAGGTGAGGGTAGGAACGTAGATCCTGGTTACCATGGTGAGGGTAGGAAGGTACAGTAGATCCTGGTTACCATGGTGAGGGTAGGAACGTACAGTAGATCCTGGTTACCATGGTGAGGGTAGGAACGTACAGTAGATCCTGGTTACCATGGTGAGGGTAGGAACGTAGATCCTGGTTACCATGGTGAGGGTAGGAACGTACAGTAGATCCTGGTTACCATGGTGAGGGTAGGAACGTAGATCCTGGTTACCATGGTGAGGGTAGGAACGTAGATCCTGGTTACCATGGTGAGGGTAGGAACGTAAATCCTGGTTACCATGGTGAGGGTAGGAACGTAAATCCTGGTTACCGTGGTGAGGGTAGGAACGTAGATCCTGGTTACCATGGTGAGGGTAGGAACGTAGATCCTGGTTACCGTGGTGAGGGTAGGAACGTAGATCCTGGTTACCGTGGTGAGGGTAGGAACGTAGATCCTGGTTACCATGGTGAGGGTAGGAACGTAAATCCTGGTTACCATGGTGAGGGTAGGAACGTAAATCCTGGTTACCATGGAAGTATTTTGTTTGCTGCCATTTTACAAAAAGGCTGGTGTTTTTTTTTTCTTCAGAAATTAACTATGAGGTTACCGTGGTAACAGGCGACGTGACGTTCGCCGGCACAAACGCTGTAGTCTCCATCCAGATCTACGGAGAGAATGGAAAGACCGAAGTCATCACCTTGGAAAGCCGGTCCAACAACTACGAACGGGACACGACGGAAATATTTAAGGTATTGAGATTTCAAACCTTCTGAAACGTCTCACAGATATTTTATAAACACGATGTCTCACACTTACATTTATTCAATCTCTCAAGATGGAAGCCAAAGATGTCGGAAAGATCTTCAAAATTCGCATTGGCCACGATGGTTCCGGAATAGGATCGGGATGGTTTTTGGAGACGGTGGACGTCAAGCATCTCATCATGGCCATGGTTCCTAAAGAGAAGAAGAAAGAAGATAAAAAAAAGAAGAAGAAAAAGAAGAAAGAGGATTCTGATGATGAAGAGGATCCAGGAGAGGAAATGAGGGAGGTGGTGCTGACCTATCATTTCCCGTGTTCCCGCTGGCTGGCTTCGGGTGAGGAGGACGGAGAGCTGGTGGTGGAGCTGCTGCCAGACGGAGACGAAGAGCTGGAAAGTAAGAACATCTTTTATCCGTTCTGTTCTGTCTTCTTCTGTTTATCCGGGGCCGGGTTGTGAGGGGTAACCGCCTCAGACGGAAAGCCCAGGCTTCTCTCTCCCCGGCTGCATCCTCCAGCTCACCAAGGAGGATCCCAAGTCGTTCCCCAGCCAGCTGTGAGACATAGTCTCTCTAGCGGCCTGCCTCTGGGGTCCTCCCAGCGGGACGTGCCCGAAACACCTCACTAGAGAGGCGCTCTGGGGGCAAATCAACCCATCTTGCTTCTATCGACCTGGAGGAGGAGCGACTCTACACCGATCTCCTCCCTCTGTCTCTGAGTGAGAGGCCAGCCACCCTTCAGAGGAAGCCCATTTCGTCCGCTTGTATCCGTGATCTCGTTCTTTCGGTCACCATCCATAGCTGGTGGCCATGGTGAGGAAGGAAACGTAGATCCTGGTTACCACAGTGAGGGTAGGAACGTAGATCCTGGTTACCATGGTGAGGGTACGAACGTAGATCCTGGTTACCATGGTGAGGGTAGGAACGTACAAAGTAGATCCTGGTTACCACGGTGACGGTAAGAACGTAGATCCTGGTTACCACGGTGACGGTAAGAACGTAGATCCTGGTTACCATGGTGAGGATGGAAACGTAGATCCTGGTTACTATGGTGAGGATGGAAACGTAGATCCTGGTTACCATGGTGAGGGTAGGAACGTAGATCCTGGTTGCCATGGTGATGGTAGGAACGTAGATCCTGGTTACCACGGTGAGGGTAGGAACGTAGATCCTGGTTACCATGATGAGGGCACGAACGTAGATCCTGGTTACCATGGTGAGGGTAGGAACGTAGATCCTGGTTACCATGGTGAGGATACGTAGATCCTGGTTACCATGGTGAGGGTAGGAAAGTAGATCCTGGTTACCATGGTGAGGGTAGGAACGTAGATCCTGGTTACCATGGTGAGGGTAGGAACGTAGATCCTGGTTACCACGGTGAGGGTAGGAATGTAGATCCTGGTTACCATGGTGAGGGTAGGAACGTAGATCCTGGTTACCACGGTGAGGGTAGGAACGTAGATCCTGGTTACCACGGTGAGGGTAGGAACGTAGATCCTGGTTACCACGGTGAGGGTAGGAACGTAGATCCTGGTTACCACGGTGAGGGTAGGAACGTAGATCCTGGTTACCACGGTGAGGGTAGGAACATAGATCCTGGTTACCAGTCGTTTATCTTTACATTATGGCCGCTTCTGAATTCACTTTAAGTCCCCAACCGTCCACACACTCTGACACTTTGATGAATGACTCGACTCGCGTGGAAGTTGGTGTACGCACGCCTGATAAATAACACCAAACGAGCTCATGTTGACGTCTTGTTGAGTTAGATAGTTAACGAGTAATTGTTCCGGATCGTTTGTGGTTGGCTCCTCACGTGTCAGTTTCCACCATCAGGAATGAATGCGAGGTAACGTGCTTTGGTATGAAAACAGAACATTTACAGTTTTACCAACTTGAACGTTTGAACAGATTATTTGGGTTTTATTTCCCAAACTTTTCACCTACTTTTCATTCCAGCTCGGAGTAGAGCCATTGCTCCTCTGGGTCGAGAGAAGCCAAATAGGATGGTTTGGACATGTGGTGAGGATGTGTTTCAGCCACATCCAACAGGGTGGAGAGTAAGAGGCAGACTTGCTGGAGAGACTATGTCCCACAGCTGGACAGGGAACACCTTGGTTCCTCCAAAGTGAGCTGGAGAATACAGCCAGGGTGAAAGAAGCATGGGCTTCCCTTCTGAGGCTGTTGCCCGCACACCTCGACCTTCAATTTAGCTGTAATTTTTTTATAACTTGGATTCTGTCCAAATTTCACTATGACAATATTGACAGTAAAGAATCTTGACCCCTCTTCATAAACAGGTTAACCCTCCGTCTCTCCTTCTCTCTGACTCCATGTCTGTCTGACAGTAAACACCTACGAAGTGTGTGTCTTCACTGGCACCGTGATGGGAGCCGGAGCCGATGCCAAAGTCTACGTTAATATTTATGGAGAAAACGGAGACACCGGAGAGCGGTACCTGGGAAATTCTGACAACCTCAATAAATTTGAAGCTGGACAGGTACGACGTTTTAAACGCATCTGAAGGCTTTACATGATGGTTGGAATTTATGCTCTGCTTTAAATCTTTAAAAGTAGTTCAAATTACAGATCACCTGAGAGGATACTGAGGTGTTCCCTGTCCATCTGTGAGACATAGTCTCTCCAGAAGGTCCAGGGTCTGCCTCCGTGTCTCCCCCGGTGGGACGGAATACCTGACCAGTGAAAAAAGCATTCTACACATATGGCTGATAAACCCCATCTCCTCTCCAAGTGCAGGAGTTTAAGTATCTCTGGGTCTTGTTCACGACTGGGGAACGAAGGAGCAGGAGATAGATGGACAGATTGGTGCAGCATCCGTAATAATCAGGACACTGAATCGAACGGTTGTGGTGAAGAAAGAGCTGAGCCGAAAAGCAAAGCTCTGCATTTACAAGTCGATCTACGTTCCTACCCTCACCATGGTAACCAGGATCTACGTTCCTACCCTCACCATGGTAACCAGATCTACGGTCCTACCCTCACCATGGTAACCAGGATCTACGTTCCTACCCTCACCATGGTAACCAGGATCTACGTTCCTACCCTCACCATGGTAACCAGCATCTACGTTCCTACCCTCACCATGGTAACCAGGATCTACGTTCCTATCCTCACCATGGTAACCAAGATCTACGTTCAAACCCTCACCATGGTAACAAGGATCTACGTTCCTATCCTCACCATGGTAACCAGGATCTACGTTCCTACCCTCACCATGGTAACCAGGATCTACGTTCCTACCCTCACCATGGTAACCAGGCTCTACATTCCTATCCTCACCATGGTAACCAGGATCTACGTTCCTACCCTAACCATGGTAACTATGATCTACGTTCCTACCCTCACCATGGTAACCAGGCACTACATTCCTACCCTCACCATGGTAACTATGATCTACGTTCCTACCCTCACCGTGGTAACCAGGATCTACGTTCCTACCCTCACCATGGTAACCAGGATCTACAGTACATTCCTACCCTCACCATGGTAACCAGAATCTACGTTCCTACCCTCACCATGGTAACCAGGATCTACGTTCCTACCCTCACCATGGTAACCAGGATCTACGTTCCTAACCTCACCATGGTAACCAGGATCTACGTTCCTACCCTCACCATGGTAACCAGGATCTACGTTCCTACCCTCACCATGGTAACCAGGATCTACATTCCTACACTCACCATGGTAACCAGGATCTATGTTCCTACCCTCACCATGGTAACCAGGATCTACGTTCCTACCCTCACCATGGTAACCAGGATCTACGTTCCTAACCTCACCATGGTAACCAGGATCTACGTTCCTACCCTCACCATGGTAACCAGGATCTACGTTCCTACCCTCACCATGGTAACCAGGATCTACATTCCTACCCTCACCATGGTAACCAGGATCTATGTTCCTACCCTCACCATGGTAACCAGGATCTACATTCCTACCCTCACCATGGTAACCAGGATCTACAGTACGTTCCTACCCTCACCGTGGTAACCAGGATCTACGTTCCTACCCTCACCATGGTAACCAGGATCTACGTTCCTAACCTCACCATGGTAACCAGGATCTACGTTCCTACCCTCACCATGGTAACCAGGATCTACGTTCCTACCCTCACCATGGTAACCAGGATCTACATTCCTACACTCACCATGGTAACCAGGATCTATGTTCCTACCCTCACCATGGTAACCAGGATCTACGTTCCTACCCTCACCATGGTAACCAGGATCTACGTTCCTAACCTCACCATGGTAACCAGGATCTACGTTCCTACCCTCACCATGGTAACCAGGATCTACGTTCCTACCCTCACCATGGTAACCAGGATCTACATTCCTACCCTCACCATGGTAACCAGGATCTATGTTCCTACCCTCACCATGGTAACCAGGATCTACATTCCTACCCTCACCATGGTAACCAGGATCTACAGTACGTTCCTACCCTCACCGTGGTAACCAGTGTGGATGGTGACGGAAAGAATGAAATCGGGGATACATGTGACCGAAATGATCTTCCTCTGCAGGGTGATTGGGGTCTCTCTAAGAGATAGGATGCGAGCTATGCCCTCCGGGCGCAGCTCACAACAGAGCGGGCAAAACCTTTGTTTTAAACCCAGTGAATTTTTTACCACACAGAAGACTTTCTGCTTGAATGCCACTTCCAGAAAATGAACCCTTCGTTTCGCAGTGATAAGAGCAACATAACCTCTACCTGGAGGTGGCTTCGCTGGTAGAATTACAAACTCTCCTGGAACAAGTCGGCTGTGACCAAAATGATCCTCGGTGTCATCCAACCTGTCCTACTTTTACTCATTTCTTTATCGCCGTTTCAATTATTCATGCCCACTTTTAGAAGGGCTTCTCAGGATCATAAGCACGTAGGACTATTCCTGAGTCAGTGCCCAGTCACCCTGCGGAGGAAGAATGAGATTGCAGATAGAAGCGGCCGAAATGATCTTCCTCCGCAGGCTGGCTGGCCTCTCACTCAGAGATTAGGTGAGGAGCTCTGCCATCCGGGAGGAGTTCGGTGTCGAGCCGCTGCTCCTCCAGGTCGAGAAAGCCAGATGGGTTGGTTCGGGCATCTGGTCAGGATGCCTCTCGAGCACCTGGCTAGTGAGGTGTTTCGGGCATGTCCCACCAGGAGGAGACCCAGAAGCAGACCCCGTAGCTGCTGGAGAGACTATGTCTCACAGCTGGACAGGGAACACCTCAGGATCCTTCTGGATGAGCTGGAGGATGCAGCCGGGGTGAGAGAAGCCTGAGCTTCCCATCTGAGGCTTTTGTCCCTTGGCGACCCGGCCCCGGATAAACGGAAGATGATGGAACAGAAAAAGTTTTGTCTTCTGAACCGTGTATTCCAAGTGGGACGTCCAGGGGTGTCGGATCCTATTCCGGCTGGTTTCAGGCTAGAGCCAGGATACACCCCGAACAGGTTGCCAGTCTGTCGCAGGGCCACACACACTCATTCCTAAGGGTTAGTTTCATGTCAGCCAATCAACATAACATGCTTGTTTTTGGAGGAAACCAGAGAAAATTCACACATACTCGGGTAGAACACGTAGAACATGCAAACCCGACTTGTTAGCATTGTTAGCCTAGTTAGTATCATTAGCAATAGTGTTAAAATAAAACTATTAAAAATGTAAACATATGACATCATCACACCTGTTTTCTGTTGTTAGCATATCTATGCTAGAGTTAGCATTGTTAGCTCACGTAGCATCGTTAGCAAAAATCCAAAATGGCGGATGTTTGTTTACAAAGTATTAAATATAATACCGTATTTTCACGACCACAGGGCGCTCTGTATTAAAAGGCGCAGTCCAACTTTTGCATGCTCTGTATTTAACACACACCTGATGATATGGCGCAGGTTTTTTATACATATCCTCTACTACGTAAGTCCGCCTTACAACAACACATGTACACATGTACGCGCGCGCATACGCACACACGTGCGTATTTAAAAATAGATCGGGAGTAAAACTGAGTTTGGTTGGTTTTATTTAAATATTAGTTACAGTCGATATAAAGTCATTTATCAAATCCATCCAAGTCCTCATCCTCTGGTTCAGAATCTAACAGCTGCTCTAAATCCAACCTCGCAGGTTCACTTTCCTCGCTGTCAGAGTCACTTTCTGAACCGTGCAGCTCCTCGGAAATGATACCTGCTTTTGGGAAAGCTCGGACAACAGTGCCAGCAGACACGTTAGCCCAAGCATCTACAATCCACTGGCAAACTGTGGCGTAACTCGCCCGGCGCAGCTGATTGCCATCAGTTTAAACTGAGCTTCATAAGCGTGTCTCTTTTCCATTTTCAGTGTTGTTAAAACAGCAATGTTCTGCATAAAGAACACACCTGTTCTTTTAGACATAATCCACACACACATTTCACCCTTTAACATTCTCATGTTCTCAACTGCGTCCAACCGATGGTTTTCTAATACGTCCGCAAATCACAAATCAGATAGGGCACACCGCTCATTTTGAAGAAAATTTGAGACTTTTAGGTGCCTTATGGCCGTGAAATTACGGTTTATTAAAAAATGATGTAATTTTGTTTATTTGTGAAAATCAAAGAGATTTTTGGACGTGGTTTCCGGGGAACTCCTCACAGAAAAGCCAGGGATTCAAACCTCACCTCACTCCGGGACTCAAACCCTGACCTGCTTGTTTGTTTCATGCCCGTTTTTTTTTTTTATAAACAAACCCAAATCCTTTGAATTATTTCCGTTTTTTTTTTCCAGGAAGATGTTTTCATCGTGACCGCCGTGGATCTGGGTACCTTAAAGAAGCTCCGGATTCGCCATGACAACAGTAACCCTTACTCCTCCTGGTATCTGGACCGAGTAGAGATCGTGGACACCAAGGAGGACATAACGTAGGTAAAACCGTCTGAACATGGAAGCTTTTATCTTACCGAGCGTTTCCGTTACAGGTACTACTTCCCGTGTAACCGATGGCTGGCGGTGGATGAGGATGACGGTCAGATAGCCAGGGAGTTGGTTCCTGTGGACGAGGCTTTCATGAGGCAGGATGAAGACGAGGAAGGAACAGGAGCCACTTTGGGACTGGAGCAGAAGTGTAATGAATCCTGAACGATTAATCACAACAAGAATTCAAAGATTTAATTCTGTTTTTTGTTTTTATTCTCAGCCATGTCGACGACTTATACTCTGAAAATAAAAACCGGGGATAAGAAGTACGCGGGCACAGATGCCGACGTCTTTGCCATCCTCTTTGGAGAAAACGACGACACAGGTGTGAAAAAAACCTGAATCCCAAACTAGGGTTGATTGTTTTCCTGCGTTTTCAACAAACTGATGGGTGCAGCGTCCGGAATAATCAGGACGCTGCATCGAACCCACGTGGTGAAGAAAGAGCTGAGCCGAAAAGCAAAGCTCTCGATTTACAAGTTGATCTACGTTCCTACCCTCACCATGGTAACCAGGATCTACGTTCCTACCCTCACCATGGTAACCAGGATCTACGTTCCTACCCTCACCATGGTAACCAGGATCTACGTTCCTACCCTCACCATGGTAACCAGGATCTACGTTCCTACCCTCACCATGGTAACCAGGATCTACGTTCCTACTCTCACCATGGTAACCGGGATCTACGTTCCTACCCTCACCATGGTAACCGGGATCTACGTTCCTACCCTCACCATGGTAACCGGGATCTACGTTCCTGCCCTCACCATGGTAAACGGGATCTACGTTGCTGCCCTCACCATGGTAAACGGGATCTACGTTCCTACCCTCACCATGGTAACCGGGATCTACGTTCCTACCCTCACCATGGTAAACGGGATCTACGTTGCTGCCCTCACCATGGTAACCATGATCTACGTTCCTACCCTCACCATGGTAACCAGGATCTACGTTCCTACCCTCACCATGGTAACCAGGATCTACGTTCCTACTCTCACCATGGTAACCAGGATCTACGTTCCTACCCTCACCGTGGTAACCAGGATCTACGTTCTTACCCTCACCATGGTAACCAGGATCTACGTTCTTACCCTCACCATGGTAACCAGGATCTACGTTCCTACCCTCACCATGGTAACCAGGATCTACGTTGCTACCCTCACCGTGGTAACCAGTGTCCGAAAGAACGAGATTGCTTATACAACCGTCTGAAATAAGCTTCCTCTGCAGGGTGTCTGGGCATCTTGTTGGCATGCCTCCCGAGCGCCTCGCTGGTAGGGCACATGCCACCGAAAGGAGACCTAGAGGCAGACACCAGACAGACTGGAGAGACAATGTCTCAGAGCTGGCCAAGGAATGACTCGGGATCCTCCAGGGGGACATGTTGCCAGTGTGTTTGCAGGGCCACACACACATGCTCATTCCTAGGGGTAATTTCATAGCAGTCAATCAACCTAACATGTATGTTTTTGGAGGAAACCAGAGAAAAGCCACACATACACAGGTCGAACATGCAAACTACACACAGAAAGGACAGTGTTTCAAGCCATGGTCCACCCGGAACATTGATAAACGGTTCAGAAAAGAAACCGAGTGTTTTTTAATGTGTTTTTAAACTGTTTGTTTTCATTTTGACCAATAATCTCGACCCCAGGAATCGTGAACCTTCGAGCTTGTAAACACTACAAAAACAAGTTTGAGCAGGGAATGATCAACGAGTTCACCGTGGAAGCTGTGAACCTTGGCGACCTGGAGAAGCTTCGCATCGGACACGACAACTCAGGTAAAAAAAAATCCGAAAATATTATACTAAGTTAATCATTCCGTTCCGTATGGGGCCGGGTGGCCGGGGTGACAGCCTCAGATGAGAAGCCCAGGCTTCTCTCACCCCGGCTGCATCCTTCACAAGCGGCTCACCCGGGGGGATCCTGAGATGTTCCCTGTCCAGCTGTGAGACATAGTCTCTCCAGCAGGTCAGGGATCTGCCTCCAGTCTCCTCCTGGTGGGTCGGAACACCTCGCCAGCGAGGCATTTGGGAAGCATCCTAACCAGATGTCATACCACTGCATCTTGATTCCTTCGACTTGGCGGAGCAACGGTTCTACTCCAAGCTCCTCCCTCTATTTCTGAGTGAAAGGCACACCACCCTGCAGAGGAAGACCATTTCGGGTGCTTGTATCCACAATCTTGTTCTCTCGGTGACCACCCACATTGTTTACCATGGTGAGGGTAGAAACGTAGATCCTGGTTACCATGGTGAGGATGGGAACGTAGATCCTGGTTACCATGGTGAGGGTAGGAACGTAGATCCTGGTTACCATGGTGAGGGTAGGAACGTAGATTCTGGTTACCATGGTGAGGGTAGGAACGTAGATTCTGGTTACCATGGTGAGGGTAGGAACGTAGATCCTGGTTACCATGGTGAGGGTAGGAACGTAGATTCTGGTTACCATGGTGAGGGTAGGAACGTAGATCCTGGTTACCATGGTGAGGATGGGAACGTAGATCCTGGTTTACATGGTGAGGATAGGAACGTAGATTCTGGTTACCATGGTGAGGGTAGGAACGTAGATCCTGGTTACCATGGTGAGGGTAGGAACGTAGATCCTGGTTACCATGGTGAGGATAGGAACGTAGATCCTGGTTACCATGGTGAGGATAGGAACGTAGATCCTGGTTACCATGGTGAGGGTAGGAACGTAGATCCTGGTTACCATGGTGAGGGTAGGAACGTAGATCCTGGTTACCATGGTGAGGATAGGAACGTAGATCCTGGTTACCATGGTGAGGATAGGAACGTAGATCCTGGTTACCATGGTGAGGGTAGGAACGTAGATCCTGGTTACCATGGTGAGGGTAGGAACGTAGATCCTGGTTACCATGGTGAGGGTAGGGACGTAGATCCTGGTTACCATGGTGAGGGTAGGGACGTAGATCAACTTTTAAATAAAGAGCTTTTCGTTTCGGCTCAGCTCTTTCTTTACCACGACGGACCGACGCAGTCCTGATTATTGCAGACGCTGCCCCAATCCGCCTGTCGATCTCCCGCTCCATCCTTCGCCCACTCGTGAACAAGACCTTGAGATACCTAAACTCCTCCACTTTGGGGCACTACCCGTCCCCGTCGGGCGTATGTTAATCATCTAATGTAAAATGTCTTTTGTGTTTGGTAGGAGGTTCAGCCGGCTGGTTTTTGGACTGGGTGGAGATCGATGCCCCCTCACAGGGTCAGAGGATGCGTTTCCCGTGCGGCCGCTGGTTGGATAAAGGAGAAGACGATGGTGCCATTGTTAGAGATCTTTATCCTGCTGATTTACAGACAGAGTTTTACACTCCATGTGAGTACACTCCTCGAATTTAAAGCAGACGGATACACGTTCATGCTTCTAGAAAACATACAGAAATAGTTTGATTTCATAAGAACTTCATGTTGGCATGATTTTTTTTTTATTTATTGATGCCTTGGAAAGGCACCTTGATGCCTGCTTGCCCCTCGCTGCCGGCGTCCCAGTCCGGTCGCACTGTGTCCAACCTGGCAACACAAAAGCTGGAGTCCGGAACGAGTCACAAAGCCAGACCGCAGTGAAGAACACCAAACTGGTCTCTCTGTATTTCACTGGGTCCAAGTGAGCGCCTCCAGTTCCTCAAGCGAGCAACCGGACATTTCCATGGAAACCGTAAAAACACAGAAAGCATCTCCTCTAGACCGTCTCCTTCTCCTCAGCTCCCTCAGAACTGAACCAACTCCTCCAGACACGACGGATGAGGCTCCGAGAGCCAGCAGCTGGTCACGCATGTCAACAGAATGACTCCATAACCAGTTAGCCGTAAGGAGCTAGCCGTTGGGAGCCAGCCGATGGGAGCTAGCTGGATGATTTCTAAAAAAAAAAAAACAGCTAAAATAACAGGGTGCACTGCAGCGGGCAGCTGCCCAGGGCAGCGTCTTTATTGCCCTTTTTCAAAGCGAATGATGTCCCAGTAATAGACAATCGCAAGATTTTGGTGGCCATATATTGTCCGTACTTATGTGCAAAAATCTTGCGGGCTACCTGTCTAAGTGGTCCCAGATTCAGGGCTTCGGATTGGCTTTTGGGGATGATTTTCCAGGTGATTTCTTGCCAGCAGAAAGAAGAAACCCTTTTGTTTTAGCCTCGTGTCAATTTTTTTCAATTCTTGCTCCATTTTTTTTTTTTTTTTTTAATACTTTATTAATCCCTCACGGGAAATTATTGTGCTGCATTTCACCGCAGCAGGCTGCCACCTATGACGGCACCAATGGTGGGAGAAACGAGGGGTTAGGGTCTTCTCCAAGGACCCTAGACGTGCACTCAGTGGGATGCGAACCTGCGAACTTGCGGGCGAACGCTCTACCCACTGAGCCACCATCCCACTGAACCACCATCTCCCATGTGGCAAAGATTGCTAGATTTGTACATTTTGCTCCAGTTCAACGGCTTCAAAAACTACCAACTCGTGCATCGACATCATCCTAAAGTGAATAGACATTTAGAAAAATATTTCATCTAAAAACTTACAAAGTTTTGTCGATATTGATGGTCGGGAACTTGAGTTACATCTCCCGGATCATCACTGTGTTTGTCGTTCAAATCATTACTATTCAAAATAGTAGAAACTCGACCATGATTCCACTCTAACTCACTCATTAAATATGGTTAATTAAGTGATTTAAATTTAAGAATTGGTTAGAAAGAGTCTGCATTCTGTAGCTCTAACCATGTTTTTAAGTCCTGAAAATTTCATTTGAATATCTTTGAAATAAAAAACGTTATGGCTAATTGTTTTAAATTTTTTAAGACTTAATCACAGAATCAAAGTAAGTTTACATGTAAAACACAGAGACAATTTTCTTGATTTTTTTTTTCACTAAAATTGTCATAACTTTGTTGTCTCTAAACCAATTTTAACAAACTTGGTGTCGTTTTGTAGGGTTTTTTTTTTTTCAAGCCCTATCTGAATAAATAAGTCTTATGTAATTTTAAATAAGGGCTGTTGGCCAATCACAGCTCTCCATGTTTATTTCCCAGCCAATCAATGAGCTCTCACAGGAAGCATCTCCTTATAAGGAAAGCTGGCTGTTTACACTGAGCTTACTAAATGGAGGTTTTAATGGAACTTTAAGGAATATTTTAGCCAGCTTTCAGGTCATTTTCAGCATCAGAGGATGAAAAACGGGCTTCGGCGTCCAGGCAAGGCATTCAACTGCGCTGTTTTTCTGAAACAGCAAACTCTAGTTTTAAATAAGTTTTGTTTTTGTCACATACCTACAACATGCATGTCAGAAAGACTCCATAACCAGCTAGCCGCTGGAAGCTAGCCGTTAGGAGCTAGCCATTGGGAGCTAGCCGCTGGAAGCTAGCCGTTAGGAGCTAGCCGCTGGAAGCTAGCCGTTGGGAGCTAGCCGTTAGGAGCTAGCCATTGGGAGCTAGCCGCTGGAAGCTAGCCGTTAGGAGCTAGCCGCTGGAAGCTAGCCGTTGGGAGCTAGCCGTTAGGAGCTAGCCATTGGGAGCTAGCCGTTGGAAGCTAGCGTTAGGAGCTAGCCGTTAGGAGCTAGCCATTAGAAGCTAGCCGTTGGGAGCTAGCTATTAGGAGCTAGCCGCTGGGAGCTAGCCATTAGAAGCTAGCCGTTGGAAGCTAGCGTTAGGAGCTAGCCGTTAGGAGCTAGCCGGACGATTAAAAAAAAAAAAAACAACAACAACAAATAAAAAAAACAATTAAAATAACAGGGTGCACTGCAGCGGGCAGCAGCCCTGGGCAGCGCCTTTATTGCCCCTTTTTCAAAGAGAATGTTGTCCCAGTTGGGATTGAACAATTTTAGAGATTAGTTATTCAGAAAGTGTTCTGATTCTAAAAAATAATCAAGGAAACACATTCTTACAAACGTTTTATTTCTTAAACAACTGAAGAAATTGTCATTTAAATTGTCCACAGTTACTCAGTACCAACTGTAGATTAACTAATTTTGTTTTCAAGTAAAGGTAACAGTACAAAAGTTAAAAAACACCATTTAAATTTGTGTTTTACTGTCTTTAATTTCATTTTATTTCCAGTTGTTGCTTATGAGATAAAGATATTCACGAGCGACGTGTTCGCCGCTGGCACCGATGCCGACGTCTTCATCGTCCTCTACGGCACTAAAGGCGTGTGCACGCAACAAAAACACCTGTGCGTAAACCAGCGGGAGCGCAGGCTTTACTTCGAACGCGCAGCGGAGAACATGTTCATCGTGGAGGTGAGTGGGCTAAACCGTTTCATGGCTCTGTGTGGGTAAGTTTAGGTTTACCAGTCTGTGCTTTGGTTTTCAGCTGGAGGACGTCGGGGATGTTTTGGAGAAAATCCGAATCGGTCACGATAACAGCGGCACGAACCCAGGATGGCACCTGGACGCTGTTGAGATCCGCAGGCAGTTACGCAACGGAAAGGTAGCAAAAATATTATTACGCACAACTTTACACGTCTGGCACAAATTAGTACATCGATCCGTCGTGGTGGAGAAAGAGCTGAGCCGAAGAACAGAGCTTTTGATTTACCAGTCAAGCTACGTTCCTACCCTCACCATAGTAACCAGGATCTACGTTCCTACCCTCACCATGGTAACCAGGATCTACATTCCTACCCTCACCATGGTAACCAGGATCTATGTTCCTACCCTCACCATGGTAACCAGGATCTACGTTCCTACCCTCACCATGGTAACCAGGATCTACATTCCTACCCTCACCATGGTAACCAGGATCTACGTTCCTACCCTCACCATGGTAACCAGGATCTACGTTCCTACCCTCACCATGGTAACCAGGATCTACGTTCCTACCCTCACCATGGTAACCAGGATCTACATTCCTACCCTCACCATGGTAACCAGGATCTATGTTCCTACCCTCACCATGGTAACCAGGATCTTCGTTCCTACCCTCACCATGGTAACCAGGATCTATGTACCTACCCTCACCATGGTAACCAGGATCTACGTTCCTACCCTCACCATGGTAACCAGGATCTACGTTCCTACCCTCACCATGGCAACCAGGATCTATGTTCCTACTCTCACCATGGTAACCAGGATCTACGTTCCTACCCTCACCATGGTAACCAGGATCTAAGTTCCTGTCCTCACCATGGTAACCAGGATCTACGTTCCTACCCTCACCGTGGTAACCATGATCTACGTTCCTACCCTCACCATGGTAACCAGGATCTTCGTTCCTACCCTCACCATGGTAACCAGGATCTACGTTCCTACCCTCACTATGGTAACCAGGATCTATGTTCCTACCCTCACCATGGTAACCAGGATCTAAGTTCCTACCCTCACCATGGCAACCAGGATCTACGTTCCTACCCTCACCATGGCAACCAGGCTCTACATTCCTACCCTCACCATGGTAACCAGGATCTACGTTCCTACCCTCACCATGGTAACCAGGATCTACGTTCCTACCCTCACCATGGTAACCAGGATCTATGTACCTACCCTCACCATGGTAACCAGGATCTACGTTCCTACCCTCACCATGGTAACCAGGATCTACGTTCCTACCCTCACCATGGCAACCAGGATCTATGTTCCTACTCTCACCATGGTAACCAGGATCTACGTTCCTACCCTCACCATGGTAACCAGGATCTACGTTCCTATCCTCACCATGGTAACCAGGATCTACGTTCCTACCCTCACCGTGGTAACCAGAATCGATGTTCCTACTCTCAACGTGGTAACCATGGTGGGTGGTGATAGTATCAACAAGATCGTGGGTACATGTGGCAGAAATGATCTTCCTCTGCAGGGTGGCTGGGGTCTCTCAGAGATAGGGGGAGGAGTTCTGCCATCCTGAAAGAGCTGAGAGTAGAGCCATTGCATCTCCTATTTGAGAGGAGCCACTTTGAGGTGGTTTGGGCATCTGGTTAGGATGCCCTCTTCCTCCCTTTGAGAGGAAACCCTGAGAGGACCTGCTGTAGAGACTATATGTCATAGCTGGACAGGGAACACCTTAGACTCCTCCAGGATGAGCAGAAAAACATGGCTCCGTTTAAGAGAGTCTTGTACGGTATAAAACTTACCCACCTGTTAATCTGCAGGGTTCAGAAACGACCATTTTCCCGTGTGAGTGCTGGCTCGCCACGTCCGAGGAAGACGGTGAAACTATCCGGGAGCTGGTGCCCTGCAGCATCATAACCCAGAAACTCCTCAGAGACGGAACGCTTAAAACCACTGAAGTAGATGTGGAGGAACCTCTGGAGAGTAAGTTGTCTCTGTCTACTGATTCTCATTCTCCAGTCATGCTGATTACTGCTGATTCCATGTTTTTTTTCTGTTTCCTGCAGTTCACATGTACAAGGTATCCGTACGGACGGGTGACATGTACGGTGCTGGGACAGACGCGAATGTTTTCCTCACCATATACGGTGACCTTGGAGACACGGGGGAACGTAAACTCGCCAACTCAGAGAACAACAAAAACAAGTTTGAGAGAGGAGAGGTAGGCAACACGAACTGAGATGATCTTTTAGAATCCAAGATTCTCCTCACAGAGACTGAGGGTCTCAGGCTTCTCTCACCGCGGTCGCATCCTCCATCTCACCATAGAGGATCCTGAGGTGTTCCCTGTCCAGGTGGGAGACAGTCTCTCCAGCAAGTCCAGATCCTGCCTCTGGGTCTCCTCCTGGTGGACGTGCCTTAAGCACCTGACTACTGAAGTGCTCGGGAGGCATGCTAACCATATGCCTCAACCACCCCGTCTGGTTTATCTCAACCCGGAGTGCAGCGACTCTAGTCGGAGCTCCTCCCGGATGGCAGAGCTCCTGAGTCTATTGCTGAGTGAGCCCAGCCACCCTGAAGAGGAATCTCATTTTAGCCGCTTGTATCCGCGATCTCATTCTTTCGGTCGCCACCCACAACTGGTTACCATGGTGAAGGTAGGAACGTAGATCCTGGTTACCACGGTGAGGGTAAAAAGATAGATCCTGGTTACCATGGTGAGGGTAAGAATGTAGATCTTGGTTACGTATTGTATACCTCCCTCAAATGGGGAAACTTCTGTGCTGCATTGCACTGCAGCAGGCAGGCATGACGGCACCAACTGTGGGAGAAACAAATGGTTAGGTGTCTTCTCCAAGGACGTTTATGCATGGGCCCAGTGGGAGTCAAACCGGCTTCTCCCGGTCCGGATTACACAGACTTGTCTAACTTTTAATGGTCAACTGTTTGCTTTTAATTACCGGTCTTCGTTACGCTGCTTTCTTTCAGGTGGATAAGTTCAGTATTGAGGCCGTGGATCTCGGGCAGGTTTTCAAGATCTACATTCGCCACGACAACTCAATGGTTGGAGCGGATTGGTACTTGGACCAGGTGGAGGTCCTGGATGTAGACACAGAGGAGGTCTACATGTTTCTGTGTGAACGTTGGCTCTCTCTGAAGAAAGAAGACAAACAAATAGGAAGGACGTTCTACGTGAAGGTGGGCTGCATGGTGGTGGTGTTAACAGGATACCCAGGGTTTACCTGCTGATGTTATGTGTCTGGTTCAGGGTTACGAAGGAGAAAGGAATCCCGATCCGTACTTCCAAAGGATCGCCATGACTAAAGTAGGTCTGGATAAAAATGCAAACAAGAAGAAAAAGAAGAAAAAAGTGTCCGTGACCGAAGAAGGTCCAAGTAAGATCCAAAACACACCTCAGAAATATTCCAAAGATTTATTTAGTGCCACCTGGCTCTTTTTGTTTGGTAAATGTTCCCTTCTCTTCCTCCTTCTTCGCTTCCTCTTTTCCTGGAAATGAACCGCAGTACACCAGTCGTAGATCCTGGTTCCCATGGTGAGCCCAGGAACCTAGATCCTGGTTACCACGATAAGGGTAGGAACGTAGCTCCTGGTTACCATGGTGAGGGTAGGAACGTAGATCCTGGTTACCATGGTGAGGGTAGGAACATAGATCCTGGTTACCATGGTGAGTGTAGGAGCATAGATCCTGGTTACCATGGTGAGGGTAGGAATATAAATCCTGGTTACCATGGTGAGGGTAGGAACGTAGATCCTGGTTATCATGGTGAGGGTAGGAACATAGATCCTGGTTACCATGGTGAGGGTAGGAATGTAGATCCTGGTTACCATGGTGAGGGTAGGAATGTAGATCCTGGTTACCATGGTCAGGGTAGGAACGTAGATCGACTTGTAAATCCAGAGCTTTTCTTTATATTTGTTAAATCTAATCTATTATTATTTTTTAATGAATGTTTCTTTTTGTAGGTGTCCTTAACCTTTGCCCTCTCTCATGCAGTCATCCCATACCACTTCACTCTATTGACGGGTGACGACGATGACGCCGGAACATCAGCCCGGGTATTTGTCATCATCATCGGGGCGAACGAAACGGAAACTGAGCGGCTGTGGCTGGACCCTCCCTCCGATAAAACAAGCTTCACATCGGGTAGCATGGATCACTTCCTCTGCTACGGGGTGGATGTGGGGGAGATCAAGAGGGTGGAGGTAAAGATACACACACTAATACCCACTCACACACATACAGGCTTTGGCTGTGAAAACGCTTTCTGCGACAACATGTCAGCCAAAAGAGTGTCAGAGCTTTAAGGGTCCATTGCCATGATGGAGGTGAGGGTAATGAAGTAGGACCCAAATGCAATGCCAGTTTCAACCAGTTTATAGAAGTGCAGAACCGGACAAAACTTGGCAAGATGAGAGAGACCAGAGGGTTGGGTGTCAAGGGGACCAGAGAAACAGAGCCCAGCTTGATGTTGCGGGACCATATGGAGGAACTCAGTAGGAAGGTAGAGTGCACCAGAAGCACGGGATATGAGCTCAGCAGGAAGAAGACTAGATATAGAAGCTCTGAGTAAGCAACAGAAGAACGAAGTGGGGGAACGATCCAGCAGGGAAGTAACGGGCACCAGACATGTCTGGTTATCAAGATGAGGGTTGGAGCGTAGATCCTGGTTACCACGGAGAGGGTAGGAACGTAGATCCTGGTTAATATGGTGAGGGTAGGAACGTAGATCCTGGTTACCATGGTGAGGGTAAGAATGTAGATCCTGGTTACCATGGTGAGGGTAGGAACATAGATCCTGGTTACCATGGTGAGGGTAGAAATGTAGATCCTGGTTACCATGGTGGGGGTAGGAACGTAGATCCTGGTTACCATGGTGAGGGTGGAATGTAGATCCTGGTTACCATGGTGAGGGTAGGAACTTAGATCCTGGTTACCATGGCGAGGGTAGGACCGTAGATCCTGGTTACCATAGTGAGGGTAGAAACCTAGATCCTGGTTACCATGGTGAGGGTAGGAACGTAGATCCTGGTATCCATGGTTCTGACACCCAGGTAAACCCAGCGGTCTCTTTCTGATGTCTCCTCTTCCATCAGCTCGGTCATAACGGTGTCACTCAAGAAAGCTGCTGGTTCGTAGACGAGCTGGCGGTCGCCGTGCCAACTAAAGGTATCAAATACATCTTCCCGTGTAAGTGCTGGCTGGCCAAAGACAGAGGAGACGGTCTGACGGCGCGACTCCTCAACGTGCTGGATTCATCCAACATCAACATCATTCGTAAGGTGAGTCCCAGCGGATAGAGGATGGAATCCTGGAACAGTTCTGCCCTCTGAAACTCATCATCGTTTTTTTCACAGGTTATTTATTCGGTCACAATCGTAACGGGCGACACCCAGTACGCAGGAACCGACACCAACATATTTCTGACAGTTTACGGCGTCAACGGAAACACAGAGGAAACGCTGCTGCGTAAAAACGGAGTCAGGTTGGGATTGGAACACTTGCCTTTTCCGTGTGGAGTTTGCATGTTCTCCTCGTGTATGAGTCTTTTTTTTCTGGGTACTCCCACAGCTCCCACTTTGTCTTGGTGACAGAACATGATGGCAAATACAAGCAGCCAAAATGATCTTCCTCTGCAGGGTGGCTGGCTCTCTCAGAGATAGAGGGTGGAGCTCTGCCACCCGGGAGGAGCTCGGTGTAGAGCCGTTGCTCTTCCATGTAACCAGGATCTACGTTGCTACCCTCACCATGGTAACCAGGATCTACGTTCCTACCCTCACCATGGTAACCAGGATCTACGTTCCTACCCTCACCATGGTAACCAGGATCTACGTTCCTACCCTCACCATGGTAACCAGGGTCTACGTTCCTACCTTCACCGTGGTAACCAGGATCTACGTTGCTACCCTCACCATGGTAACCAGGATCTACGTTCCTACCCTCACCATGGTAACCAGGATCTACGTTCCTACCCACACCATGGTAACCAGGATCTACGTTCCTACCCTCACCATGGTAACCAGGATCTACGTTCCTACCCACACCATGGTAACCAGGATCTACATTCCTACCTTCACCGTGGTAACCAGGATCTACGTTCCTACCCACACCATGGTAACCAGGATCTACATTCCTACCCTCACCATGGTAACCAGTGTGGGTAGTAATGGAAAGAACAATATCACGGGTACAAGTGGCTGAAATGAGCTTCCTCTGCAGAGTGGCTGGGCTCTCTTAGGCACAGAGGGGGGAGCTCAGAGGAGAGCCATTGCTCCTCCGGGTTGAGAGAAGCCAGATGTGGTTGGTTTAGGCATCTAGTTATGATGCCTCCCTCGCTGGTAAGGTATTTCGGGCACGTCCCACTGGGAGGAGTTTAAGAGGCCGACCTTGCACCCGCTGGAAAGACTATGTCTCACAGCTGGACAGGGAACACCTCAGGATCCTTCCAGGTGAGCTGGAGGATACAGCTCGGCGAGAGGTCCCTGGGTTTCCCGTCTGAGGCTGTTGCTCCTGCGACTCGGCTTCTGATAAGCGGAAGACAACGGAACCAACAGTGGCAGCTCTGCCTCACACAGACCCCGACCTGCTGCTCACTGTGTCCTGATCCAGACGTACAGAAGCCCGGAACCCGCACAGTACTATGTACTGATGGCATCAACCAGCCCGGTTCCTGTGATCCAGATTAAATTGGCATCCTATAGATTTTAGCAGCAAGTTTGTTTTCGGTCATCATCATCAGTCTTATCCTTGGTAGGGGTTTAATAGGGTATCTGTATAGTTGGTACTGAGTAACTGCAGGTTTCTATAAAACCCTAGTTAAACCCATAACTGTCCTTGGTGTTTTCTTCCCAGGTTTGAAAGGGACCAGGAGGACACGTTCAGCATGGAGATCGATGACATCGCTCCACTCAAGAAGATCAGGGTTCGGATTGATGGCAGCGGGTGTCGCCCAGACTGGTTCCTGGATCGGGTAAACAGAGCATGTTTGATGCCATGTATGATGTCATCTATGACCACCTGGTAACCTAGGTGATAAAGGTCAGGGACCTTATAAAACTCAGTCATGCTGAAACCCTACTTTAACAATCTATAAAGATGTGGGAGTGCGTGGACTTCAACCCTAACCATCCTAGTTACCATGGTGAGGGTAGGAACGTAGATCCTGGTTACCATGGTGAGGGTAGGAACGTAGATCCTGGTTACCGTGGTGAGGGTAGGAACGTAGATCCTGGTTACCGTGGTGAGGGTAGGAACGTAGATCCTGGTTACCATGGTGAGAGTAGGAACGTAGATCCTGGTTACCATGGTGAGGGTAGGAACCTAGATCCTGGTTACCATGGTGAGAGTAGGAACGTAGATCCTGGTTACCATGGTGAGGGTAGGAACGTAGATCCTGGTTACCATGGTGAGGGTAGGAACGTAGATCCTGGTTACCGTGGTGAGGGTAGGAACGTAGATCCTGGTTACCATGGTGAGAGTAGGAACGTAGATCCTGGTTACCATGGTGAGGGTAGGAACCTAGATCCTGGTTACCATGGTGAGAGTAAGAACGTAGATCCTGGTTACCATGGTGAGGGTAGGAACCTAGATCCTGGTTACCATGGTGAGAGTAGGAACATAGATCCTGGTTACCATGGTGAGGGTAGGAAAGTAGATCCTGGTTACCATGGTGAGGGTAGGAACGTAGATCCAGGTTACCATGGTGAGGGTAGGGACGTAGATCCTGGTTACCATGGTGAGGGTTGGAACGTAGATCCAGGTTACCATGGTGAGGGTAGGGACGTAGATCCTGGTTACCATGGTGAGGGTAGGAACGTAGATCCTGGTTACCATGGTGAGGGTAGTAACGTAGATCCTGGTTACCATGGTGAGGGTAGGAACGTAGATCCTGGTTACCATGGTGAGGGTAGGAACGTAGATCCTGGTTACCATGGTGAGGGTAGGAACGTAGATCCTGGTTACCATGGTGAGGGTAGGAACATAGATCCCTCCAACGCCTCGCCAGCGGTTAGGAAGGATCTGAGGTTTTTTTTAAACCCTTCTAGATCTTGATGCGGAACCTGACCACGGAGGAGGAGTACCTCTTCACGTATGAGAACTGGCTCTCTAACACTAAGGGCCCAAAGAGGACGAAGGTGTGTGAGCTGGCAGCGGTGGTGGACGATGAGGAGATGGTTGAAAGAACAAGCTTCATCGTTCAGGTCCAGACCAGTGATGTTGGAGGTGGGTGTGGTGTGTATCTGGTGTCTCCTGTCCTGAACCGGGTGAGAAACTTATCCTCTTGCAGGCGCGGGGACGGACGCCAACGTCTTCCTGATGATCTTCGGTGAGTACGGTGACTCGGGGATCCTGCCGCTGAAGGAGAGCGCCAACAAGAACAAGTTTGAGCGGAAATTAAAGGACGTGTTCAGATTCTCCGACATGCTGAGTCTGGGCGAGCTGTCCAGAGTCCGAGTCTGGCACGACGACACGGGTAAGAAGCATAATGAAACAATCCCAGGAAACACTTGGTCAGGGATCATCCCTAATGCCCGCCCAACAGTGGATCAGTTTGTCTTCTGAGACACTTATCTCTCACGGGGTTATAGGGAGGAGTGGGCGGGGGCGGGAGGGTCTATTATGGTTGATTCAAGGTGAGAGGCAGGGTACACCCCAAACAAGTCACCAGTCTTTTGCAGGGCCACACACACACAGACAACCATCCACACACGATGTGTTTTCATCTGAACGTCTGAATCTCCTTGTTTGGTCAGGTCCTGCCTCCGGTTGGCACCTGGAATACATCGATGTGAAAGACGAGTCGATGGATCAAACCTTCCGCTTCCCCTGCGACCGCTGGCTGGCTAAAGACGAGGACGATGGGCAGCTCATGAGAGAGCTGGCGTGTGCCAACAACACCACCGTGGACCTCAGCGACAAAACAAGTAAACCCAGAACTCTCATTCATAAAGCAGCTTATAAAAATCTGACTGTACCACACATAAGACGATCTCTTTGACTGTATTTTCACGACCATACGGCGAGCATAAAGTCTTAGATTTAGCTGAAGGTCATCAGCTACAAGGAGGAACGTGGAAACCCAGCAGCCGTCAGGGAATTTAAGGTTAACGAATCGATGGAAGCTGGTAGACGAGCTCCAACAGACAGGTTCAAGAAGACATGGCTGAGTTTCCACCTCGGCTGGACGATGAGGGACCAGAAGGTTGGAGCTCGGCTGGAGGATGAGGGACCAGAAGGTTGGAGCTCGGCTGGACGATGAGGGGCCAGAAGGTTGGAGCTCGGCTGGACGATGAGGGACCAGAAGGTTGGAGCTCGGCTGGACGATGAGGGGCCAGAAGGTTGGAGCTCGGCTGGGTGATGAGGGACCAGAAGGTTGGAGCTCGGCTGGACGATGAGGGGCCAGAAGGTTGGAGCTCGGCTGGACGATGAGGGACCAGAAGGTTGGAGCTCGGCTGGACGATGAGGGACCAGAAGGTTGGAGCTCGGCTGGACGATGAGGGACCAGAAGGTTGGAGCTCGGCTGGAGGATGAGGGACCAGAAGGTTGGAGCTCGGCTGGATGATGAGGGACCAGAAGGTTGGAGCTCGGCTGGGTGATGAGGGACCAGAAGGTTGGAGCTCGGCTGGATGATGAGGGGACCAGAAGGTTGGAGCTCGGCTGGGTGATGAGGGACCAGAAGGTTGGAGCTCGGCTGGGTGATGAGGGACCAGAAGGTTGGAGCTCGGCTGTACGATGAGGGACCAGAAGGTTGGAGCTCGGCTGGACGATGAGGGGCCAGAAGGTTGGAGCTCGGCTGGACGATGAGGGACCAGAAGGTTGGAGCTCGGCTGGACGATGAGGGACCAGAAGGTTGGAGCTCGGCTGGAAGATGAGGGACCAGAAGGTTGGAGCTCGGCTGGACGATGAGGGACCAGAAGGTTGGAGCTCGGCTGGATGATGAGGGATCAGATGGTTGGAGCTCAGCTGGATGATGAGGGACCAGAAGGTTGGAGCTCGGCTGGGTGATGAGGGACCAGAAGGTTGGAGCTCGGCTGGGTGAGGGACCAGAAGGTTGGAGCTCGGCTGGATGATGAGGGACCAGAAGGTTGGAGCTCGGCTGGGTGAGGGACCAGAAGGTTGGAGCTCGGCTGGACGATGAGGGGCCAGAAGGTTGGAGCTCGGCTGGACGATGAGGGACCAGAAGGTTGGAGCTCGGCTGGACGATGAGGGACCAGAAGGTTGGAGCTCGGCTGGATGATGAGGGACCAGAAGGTTGGAGCTCGGCTGGATGGTGAGGGACCAGAAGGTTGGAGCTCGGGTGGTAGGACAGGAGGGAAGGCGTGTTCCAGATGAGAGCGGGCAGTATGACACATGATCCATATATAGAGTTATAGAGGCGTAGTCAGGGCGGGACTGAAATCAAGTTGGTTTACACCTGAGATTCATTTGATGTGTGAAAATAAACCTTTGTGGCAAACTTTTCAAAATAAGAGCCTCACATGGTGGGCATCAGGGTGTGTACGCTCAGTTTAAACCTGATGATTTTAGAGATCATCTCTAACGTTCAGATGTCTCACTATGTTGTTTTCCTGAAAACAGAATATGAAATCAGCACGACGACCGCGGACACAAGCGGCGCCTCCACTACGGAAAACGCCTGGATCGTTCTGGAAGGAAGGAAAGCTCGTTCCAAAGAACTCGTTCTGGAAAACAAGAAAAAGAAGTTTCAACGGTAGGTTTTAATTTCTCTTTTTTTATTTGAGGGCTTCACTCATCTGCTGGATGATGGCAGAAAGCTGCAAGAAGCTCAACCAAAAACAAAAAGATCCTGGTTACCATGGTGAGGGTAGGAACGTAGATCCTGGTTACCATGGTGAGGGTAGGAACGTAGATCCTGGTTACCATGGTGAGGGTAGGAACGTAGATCCTGGTTACCATGGTGAGGGTAGGAACCTAGATCCTGGTTACCATGATGAGGGTAGGAACCTATATCCTGGTTACCATGGTGAGGGTAGGAACGTAGATCCTGGTTACCATGGTGAGGGTAGGAACGTAGATCCTGGTTACCATGATGAGGGTAGGAACCTACATCCTGGTTACCATGGTGAGGGTAGGAGCGTAAATCCTGGTTATCATGGTGAGGGTAGGAACGTAGATCCTGGTTGCCGTGGTGAGGGTAGGAACGTAGATCCTGGTTACCATGGTGAGGGTGGGAACCTAGATCCTGGTTACCATGGTGAGGGTAGGAACGTAGATCCTGGTTACCATGATGAGGGTAGGAACGTAGATCCTGGTTACCATGGTGAGGGTAGGAACGTAGATCCTGGTTACCATGATGAGGGTAGGAACCTAGATCCTGGTTACCATGATGAGGGTAGGAACCTATATCCTGGTTACCATGGTGAGGGTAGGAACGTAGATCCTGGTTACCATGGTGAGGGTAGGAACGTAGATCCTGGTTACCATGATGAGGGTAGGAACCTACATCCTGGTTACCATGGTGAGGGTAGGAACGTAAATCCTGGTTATCATGGTGAGGGTAGGAACGTAGATCCTGGTTGCCGTGGTGAGGGTAGGAACGTAGATCCTGGTTACCATGGTGAGGGTGGGAACCTAGATCCTGGTTACCATAGTGAGGGTAGGAACGTAGATCCTGGTTACCATGATGAGGGTAGGAACGTAGATCCTGGTTACCATGGTGAGGGTAGGAACGTAGATCCTGGTTACCATGATGAGGGTAGGAACCTACATCCTGGTTACCATGGTGAGGGTAGGAACCTAGATTCTGGTTACCATGGTGAGGGTAGGAACCTAGATCCTGGTTACCATGGTGAGGGTAGGAACGTAAATCCTGGTTATCATGGTGAGGGTAGGAACGTAGATCCTGGTTACCATGGTGAGGGTAGGAACGTAAATCCTGGTTATCATGGTGAGGGTAGGAACGTAGATCCTGGTTACCATGGTGAGGGTGGGAACCTAGATCCTGGTTACCATGGTGAGGGTAGGAGCGTAGATCCTGGTTACCACGGCGAGGGTAGGAGCGTAGATCCTGGTTACCACGGCGATGGTAGGAACGTAGATCCTGGTTACCATGGTGAGTGTAGGAACGTAGATCCTGGTTACCATGGTGAGTGTAGGAACGTAGATCCTGGTTACCATGGTGAGTGTAGGAACGTAGATCCTGGTTACCATGGTGAGTGTAGGAACGTAGATCCTGGTTACCATGGTGAGGGTAGGAACTTAAAGTAGATCCTAGATACTCACAGTCCTCCAGTTGGGGCAGGACCCTGTCCCTGACCCACAGACTCTCACTTGTTTTTTTTTTTACCAGCGGCGCCACGGACACCTTTGAGTTCTCGTCTAAAAACGTGGGTGACATTGTGGGCATTTGCCTCGGACACATCACCAAGGACGGGAAGAAGGCAAAGAATGGAGGGTCCTGGCACGTCATGGAGGTGGTAGTGACGGAGAAGGAGCTCGGCAACAAGTAAGAGCATGGGCACCACCCTAAAACCCATATAAAACCACCCTGGTACAACCACCCACATGTTGGTACACTCCCTCTCTGCAGGTATTTCTTCGCCTGCGATGCGGAGATCCCGCTGGCATCCAAAAAGGACCAATTCCAGACCTTCGAGTGCTACAAGTCAGTGGAAAGCTTTGCCAGTAAAGTCCGCAGCCTCGTTCCAGTGAAGTACGAGATCATCGTCATCACTGGCGACGTGAAAGGAGCGGGCACCGATGCCGACGTTTTCATCATCCTGTACGGGGTGAACGGAGACTCGGGCAAGCGAGACCTGCAGTGTAAGTTCCGTAACCTGTTTACCCGCGGGAACGCAGACCGTTTCGTTCTGGAGATGCTGGACTTGGGGGAACTGCTGAGGGTGAAGGTGGGTCACGACAGTTTGACCAGCGGCGCCGGCTGGTACTTAGAGTGCGTGGAGGTGACCAACACGGCGAACTCCGTCACCACCATCTTCCCCTGCGGGAAGTGGCTGGACGTGTCCAAGGCAGACAGAGAGATCGAGAGAGTCCTGTACCCACGATACTAGAGACAGACTCTACCACCATCGCCCATGTTTTCACCCTCTATCCTTCGATTTTCATCAAACAGATGAGGCTCTACCCGTGAGGGCAGCGGGTTTGTGTGGCGCTCCTTCATCAGCGAGGAATGTGGAGTCAGAACGGTTCCTTCCTGCTGGAGGAATCATGGAATCTGGAGTTTGTGCCAAGTGGTTTTTTTTCCTCCAAAGAATTTTAAATAATTTACTTTTATTTTTTTTCTATAATTTATTTGAATCGAAGTGAGTTTTTTTTATTGTGATTTATTTAATCTGATTTAAGTGACGGAGTCGTGTTTTTTTTTGTTTTTTTTACAAATTTTTTTCCATGGTCTTAAAATGAATGTGGCAAAAAAAAAAAAAAAAAAAGCCAAACGCTTCACCCATTCTTAATAAATCAGTTTTACATTTTAACTGTGTTACTTCTAGAGGATCTACGTTCCTACCCTCACCATGGTAACCAGGATCTACGTTCCTACCCTCACCATGGTAACCAGGATCTACGTTCCTACCCTCACCGCGGTAACCAGGATCTACATTCCTACCCTCACCGCGGTAACCAGGATCTACGTTCCTACCCTCACCGCGGTAACCAGGATCTACGTTCCTACCCTCACCATGGTAACCGGGATCTACGTTCCTACCCTCACCATGGTAACCGGGATCTACGTTCCTACCCTCACCATGGTAACCAGGATCTACGTTCCTACCGGTGAGCTGGAGGATGCAGCCGGAGTGAGAGCAGCCTGGGCTTCCTGTCTGAAGCTGTCACCCCGGCAACCCGGCCCAGGATAAACAAAAGAGAACAAACAGATTTTTGAGCATTTTAAGCGTTTATTTGAAAAACACATAGAAAAAGATCATGTACAAGACAATAAATAAAAAAGAGACAGAACGGTTTGGGTTAAGCTATGCAAACTTTTTGCATCATTAGTAATAAATACAGTAGAAAATCCACCCGGAGTGAATCTAAAGATTTCCACAATATTCACCGATCGTGTTATTTCTTCGTGATCGTTTAGCTATTGCTTTCATGTTATTGATACATACTTCTACTTCTCTAGAAAATACTCAGAAAACATTGCGCAGTTACAGCAAAACAGCAGTACAAAGATGGCCACTTCCCTTTTTCACTGGCAGCTTAATAATACGGTGCCTTGCCAAAGTCTTCAGCACCCTTGGCCTTTACGACCTTTTGCCACATCTCAGCCTTCAAACATAAAGATTGAACTGTGAATTTTTTGTGAAGAATCAACAACAAGTGGGACACAATCATGAAGTGGAACGAAATTTATTGGTTGTTCCAAAAACGTAGAAAAAGGGCGTTCAAAAGTATTCAGCCCCTTTACTTTCAGTCCAGTTAACTCTCTCCAGAAGTTTTGTGAGGATCTCTGATTGATCCCTAAATGACTAATGATGATAAATAGAATCCATCGGTGTGTAATCAAGTCTCCATATAAATGCACCTGCACTGTGTTAGTCTCAGAGAGCACCGTGAAGAACAAGGATCACACCAGGCAGGTCCGAGATACTGCTGAGGAGAAGTTCAAATCTGGATTTGGATACAAAAAGGTTTCCCAAACTCTAAGCATCCCAAGGAGCGCTGTGTAAGCGATGGTACTGAAACGGAAGGAGTATCAGACCACTGCAAATCTACCAAGACCTGGCCATCCTTCTAAACTTTCAGCTCATACAAGGAGAAGACCAATCAGAGATGCAGCCAAGAGGTCCATGATCACTCTGGATGAACTGCAGAGATCTACAGCTGACGTGGGAGACTCTGTCCATGGGACAACAGCACAAAACTGGCTTTCATGGAAGAGTGGCATCCATAAAAAGTGTTGTTTAAAGTTTGCCACCATCCACCTGGGAGACACACCGAACATGTGGAAGAAGGTCCTCTGGTCAGATCAACAATGCAAAGTGTCATGTTTAGTGTAAAAGCAATAGAGCTCACATCATCCCCACTGTCAAACATGGTGGTGGCAGCACCATGGTTTGGATCTGCTTTTCTTCAGCAGGGACATGGAAGATGGATGGAGCCACATACAGGACCATTCTGGAAGGAAACCTGATGGAGTCTGTAAAAGACTTGAGACTAGGATGGAGATTTGTGTTCCAACAAGACGATGATCCTAATCATAAAGAAAAGCTACAATGGAATGGTTCATAAATAAACAGGCGTTAGAACGGCCACGTTAAAGTCCAGACCTGAATCTAATAGAATCTGTGTAAGAACTGAAAACTGCTGTTCACAAACGCTCTCCATCCAACCTCACTGAGCTCCAGCTGTTTTGCAAGAAGGAATGGTTAAAACTGTCAGTCTCTCAATGTAAAAGGAGGCGGCAGCTCAGTGGTTAGTGCGTTTGTGCGCTGACCGGAAGTTTGCGGGTTTGCAACCCACAGCGAGCACGTCTAGGGTCCTTGGAGAAGACACCTAACCCCCGCTTCTCCCACCATTGGCGCCGTTGAAGGGCAGCCTGCTGCGGTGTAAGGAGTGCAGCACACAAATTTTCCCGGTGAGGGATGAATAGAGAAATTCATTTAATTTAATTTCTTCTTCTTCTTTCGGCATTTCCCTTCAGGGGGCGCCACAGCAAGTCAGTTGGTAACCATCTAACCCTATCTGCTGCATCTTCATGTCTTCCTTCAGTGTATCCATGAACCTCCTCTTTGGTCTTCCTCTAGTCCTCTTTCCTGGTGGTTCCAAACCCAGCATCCTTCTTCTGATGTACTCTCTCTCTCTCCTCTGCACATGTCCAAACCATCTCAGTCTGGCCTCTCTGACTTTAAAACCTCTAACATGTGCTGTTCCTCTGATCCTGTCCATCCTGGTCACTCCCAGAGACCAGGATAAAGGTTAAAAAAGTTTGGAATAACCTACAAATTTCGTTCCACTTCATGATGGTCTCCCACTTGTTGTTGACTCTTCACAAAAAAATCACAGTTGTATATCTTTATGTTTGAAGCCTGAAATCTGGCAAAAGGTTGCAAAGTTCAACGGAGGCCGAAGACTTTTGCAAGGCACTGTTATCAACATATTTTTTTTCAGCAGCAAAGAAACATCTGAAATATTCAAGAAGGTACAGCATCCGATTAAAACACGTCTACAGAGCTACTCCCACGTACACCTAGGAAAACCTGAGAAGGACATGCATTAAAAAGCTTGTGCTTTAAAACTTCTACGGTTCATTCCGGTTCATCAGCTTTGAGTTAATACTATGGCTACTGTCCAGTTCACTCTGGAGAGACACTGTGGAGAGCGTGGCTAAGGCCAGTGAGAGCAGGGAGAAAAAAAAAACACAACCAGCTTCTCTCAATTCAAATAAAAAGCACATGGTTGGTTATTAAGGAGGGGGCGTCGTGCCAAGGAAACCATCTTACCAGTGGTGGCCCATGTCCCCTGGTCGGGCTGAGCCCCGTGGGTTTACATCTAGTAACTAACGTGATAGCCCGTGCAGGTCAGGAACAGATTCAGGGACAGGTCCTGTTCACAGTTGGGGAAGGATGGAGCGGGAGATCGACGGACGGATCGGTGCAGCGTCCACGATAATCAGGACGCTGCAACGATTAGTCATGGTGAAGAAAGAGCTGAGCTGAAACCAAAGCTCTAGATTTACAAGTTGATCTATGTTCCTACCCTCACCATGGTAACCAGGATCTACGTTCCTACCCTCACCATGGTAACCAGGATCTACGTTCCTACCCTCACCATGGTAACCAGGATCTACGTTCCTACCCTCACCAAGGTAACCAGGATCTACGTTCCTACCCTCACCAAGGTAACCAGGATCTACATTCCTACCGTCACCATGGTAACCAGGATCTACGTTCCTACCCTCACCATGGTAACCAGGATCTACGTTCCTACCCTCTCCATGGTAACCAGGATCTACATTCCTACCCTCTCCATGGTAACCAGGATCTACGTTCCTACCATCACCATGGTAACCAGGATCTACATTCCTACCATCACCATGGTAACCAGGATCTACGTTCCTAACCTCACCATGGTAACCAGGATCTACGTTCCTACCCTCACCATGGTAACCAGGATCTATGTTCCTACCCTCACCATGGTAACCAGGATCTATGTTCCTACCGTCACCATGGTAACCAGGATCTACGTTCCTACCCTCACCATGGTAACCAGGATCTACATTCCTAACCTCACCATGGTAACCAGGATCTACGTTCCTACCGTCACCATGGTAACCAGGCTACGAAGCCTGGATTTCCCATCTGAGACTCTTGTCCCCGCGACCCGGCCCTGGATAAGCGGAAGACGACAGAATGGAATGCCAGGTTGTTCCTGGACACACTCTGTTCTTGTTCACGGCAACGCCCGCATTCTAATGTAAACAGGAAGAGTTTTAATGCACGCGCTCTGCACGCGCTCAGTTCCTACACTTCCAAATACTATTTAAACACCAGAGTTTTTTGTTCTTAATCCTTTCTAAACTTTTATATCTGAATTGTTTTTGAACTCCTAGTTGTTCTTGGACATGGATTTTGTTCTCCGCCACGCTCGCAAGTGTTTTACTGCACGTGCTCTGCTCACGCTCAGTCCCTCACATGAGATTTTTTATGAAAAAACATCAAAGAAAACTTCCAATTTTGCTCGTTTAAATTGTATTTAGAGCCGTGCACACGTTTAGGGGGCGGGACTAAACGAGGAGCGAGAGGAAGGGGGAATTCACAGTGTCAAAAATGGAAGTGAAACTAAACAAATGTGTTCAGAAGCTTGATTTTTTTTTTTTGGCGATTTGTCACAAAAAGCACGAGACCCCCTCTTTAATAAACACCGCACACCGAAACAAGAGTTAGCTTATCGAACCACGGTGTGAAAAATCTACTAAGAAAAAAAAAAAAAACCCACACATTTCACCAGAAAAATGCTCCAAAAACATCAATGGCTCAAGTCAGCGTTAGAAAAACATCCCAAAGCAGGTTTGAACAGCTCGTGGTGAAGGTCCAATAAAAACATGACACGAGAAGATCTGATATGACACGTAAAGCAAGTGAAAAAAAAATAAAATAAAACAATCCACCCTCACCGTGGTAACCAGGATCACCGTGGTAACCAGGATCTACGTTCCTACCCTCACCATGGTAACCAGGATCACCATGGCAACCAGGGTCACCGTGGTAACCAGGATCACTGTGGTAACCAGGGTCACCGTGGTAACCAGGATCTACGTTCCTACGCTCACAATGGTAACCAGGATCACCGTGGTAACCAGGATCTACGTGGTAACCAGGATCACCGTGGTAACAATGATCCCCGTGGTAACCAGGATCTATGTTCCGACCCTCACCATGGTAACCAGGATCTACATTCCTACCCTCACCATGGTAACCAGGATCTACGTTCCTACCCTCACCATGGTAACCAGGATCTACATTCCTACCCTCACCATGGTAACCAGGATCTACGTTCCTACCCTCACCATGGTAACCAGGATCTACGTTTCGACCCTCACCATGGTAACCAGGATCTATGTTTCAACCCTCACCATGATAACCAGGCCTACGTTCCTACCCTCACCATGGTAACCAGTGTGGGTGGTGGCTGAAAAAACGAGATCCTGGAAGCAAGCGGCTGAAATGATCTTCCTCTGCAGGGTGGCAGGGCTCTTTCACAGATAGAGGGAGGAGCTCTGCCATCTGGGAGGAGCTTGGAGTAGAGCTTTTGCTCCTCAAGATCGAGAGAAGCCAGGTAGGGTGGTTCGAGAATCTGGTTAGGATGGCCCTCCTCACTGGAGGAGACCTAGAGGCAGACCCTGGAACCTGCTGGAGAGACTATGTCTCACAGCTGGACAGGGAACACCTCAGGATCCTCCTGGATGAGCTGGAGGATGCAGCCACGATGAGAGAACCCTGGGCTTCCCCTCTGAAGCCGTTACCCCTTCGACCCGGCCCCGGTTAAGCGGAAGACGACGTAAAGTAACGTAAAGAAGTAACCTGATTGATGACGAGTGGAATGTAATCTAGATTAAAAACAGCACCATGCTGGCCAGAAAAAACATGTCAGGAAATACAACCCAACTTTCTCCTTCTTAAATAAAAACACAGACGGCATGCAGAAGCATCCCCACCGACCGAATGCATAATGAGGTAAGTTTTTTTTTTTATATTTTGTCTTATTTTAAATAAATATATTGATTAAATTGCAAAGTTATGAGACGTTAAATATTCCACCACGATAGCCAGCTAGCTACAGTTAGTAATAAATAATGATTGTTAAATACTTAAGGCATCTTTTAAAAAATCACAGCATTCTATGTGAACTAGCAAAAAAAAAAAAAAAAAACCTCCATGTTTTTATTCATTTGTAGTTTTTTAGATGGAGAGTTTTTTTTTTAATACAAAACTTAAATTTTTATTTTGTTTTTTCTCTAAAAAAAAGCAACACAAACAGTCATAGTTACCCTCTGGAGTTAAACACGGAAGCATGAAAACACGCCATAAACTCACGTAGAGAGCTTTCACCTCACTAACACGGAGGACGGCCATCTTGGAGGCATGGATCAGTATGAAGCTGTCAACAAAGCAGTAACCAGGTAACCATGGTAACCAGGATCTACGTTCCTACCCTCACCATAGTAACCAGAATCTATGTTCCTACCCTCACCATGGTAACCAGGATCTATGTTCATACCCTCACCATGGTAACCAGGATCTACGTTCATACCCTCACCATGGTAACCAGGATCTACGTTCCTACCCTCACCATGGTAACCAGGATCTACGTTCCTACCCTCACCATGGTAACCAGGATCTAGGTTCCTACCCTCACCATGGTAACCAGGATCTACGTTCCTACCCTCACCGTGGTAACCAGGATCTACGTTCCTACCCTCACCATGGTAACCAGGATCTAGGTTCCTACCCTCACCATGGTAACCAGGATCTACGTTCCTACCCTCACCATGGTAACCAGGATCTACGTTTCTACCCTCACCGTGGTAACCAGCTGTGGGTGTTGAGCAAATGAACAAGACCCCAGGCACAAGCGGCTGAAATGAGCTTCCTCTGCAGGGTGGCTGCGTTCTCACTCAGAGATAGAGGGAGGAGCTCTACCATCTGGGTGGAGCTCGGAGTAGAGCCGCTACTCCGGGTCGAGAGAAGCCTGATGGAGTGGTTCGGTCATCTGGTTAGGATGCCTCCCTCACTGGTGAGGTGTTTCGGGGACCAGGAGGAGACCCAGAGGCAAACCCCGGACCTGCTGGAGAGACTATGTCTCACAGCTGGACATGAAACATCTCAGGATCCTTCCAGGTGAGCTGGAGGATGCAGCCGGCGTGAGAGAAGCCTGGGCTTCCCGTCTGAGGCTGTTGTTCCAGATAAGCGGAACACGATCACGCTAACGGCGTTAAAAACTAATCAAACCTCCAGAAAAAAAAAAAACAACATTAGATGAAAAAAAAATACTGCTTTGTTGATTATCGATGATCTCAAAATGGCCGACTTCTGTGAGTGAAAACACTCTATAAGGAGACGAAAAAAAACTAAGACGATTTAAAGTACCGACACCATCCATAAAAAAAAAAAAAGGTTTAAATAAAGTTTAAAATCAGGCAACTTTATCTTATAGTGCATTTACAAACACAAGCTACATCAGAACGACAATAAATAGGTTTTTGCAGCATCGCAGCTTCGTTACCGTGGTTACATGGACCAGGACGGCCATATTGGCATGGGAGCGAGATTTAAAAAAAAAAACAAAACAGAAATGACGGCAGAAACAGAGTTTAAAAAAAAAATAATGAAAATTGTTTGGTTGGTTTTTGTTTGTTTTTTTGATGAATGGCTTTTTCTCCCTTTCAGCCGAAAAAAAACACAAAAAAAAAAATAAACATGCTTCATGCAGCAAAAAACAGAGGAAAAGGGGGGGTGGGCGATCACACACACACACACACACACACACACAGGTGTGATTCATCCTGCAGCACAACGCGTAAACACACACATTCAAACACAATAATATCGCCAGGAGAAGGGTGGAATGATGCCCCCTGCTGAGGACAGGGTCCTCACCCAGATGGAGGAGGTTAAGTATCTGTGGGTCTTGTTCACAGCCGGTAAGGATGGTAACCAGGATCACCATGGTAACCAGGATCTACGTTCCTACCCTCACCATGGTAACCAGGATCTACGTTCCTACCCTCACCATGGTAACCAGGATCTACGTTCCTACCCTCACCATGGTAACCGGGATCTACGTTCCTACCCTCACCATGGTAACCAGGATCTACATTCCTACCCTCACCATGGTAACCAGTGTGGGTGGTGACTGAAAGAACAAGACCACGGATACAAGTGGCCGAAATGTTCTTCCTCTGCAGGGTGGCTGGGCTCTCACTCAGAGATAGAGGAAGGAGCTCTGTCATCTGGGAGGAACTCAGAATCTAGCCACTCCTCCTCCAGGTCCAGACAAGCCAGATGGGATGGTTTGGGCATCTGGTTAGGATGCCTATTGAACACCTAGCTGGTGAGGTGTTCCGTCTCACCAGGAGGAGACCAAGAGGCAGACCCTGGACCTGCTGGAGACTATATGTCTCACAGCTGGACAGGGAACACTTCAGGATCCTCCTGGGTGAGCTGCAGGGATGAGAGAAGCTCGGGGCTTCCGTCTGAGGCTGTTGCCCCCGGAGACCCGGAGAAGCGAGAGGCGATGGAACGGACGCGCAAGTAACAGACTCCTGTACACACACACACACACACACTTAAAGAAAACACAACATAGACATGGATGTGCTTGGTCGCTAGGCAACGAGGTTACGCTAATGGGGGCGAGGCGGGGGAAGAGAGGGAGAGAAGGGTTCAGGCACTGCATGAATGAGCGTGCACAGATAAGGGAGGGGGGATTTCACACACACATACAAACACACACACACACACACACACACACACACACAGTCCCTGTTTCTGCATGCCTACCAAACACACGCACACATATCACTGAAAGCCATGCCTGCAGGTACAGCGTGTGTGTGTGTGTGTGTGTGTGTGTGTGTGTGTGGGATGTACGATGCAGGGGAGGGGGGCGGGGTCTTGTGTTTCTCATCGAACCGTCTCAGAAAGTTTGAAATTTTTTCACAAACATAATTATGCTTGCTACACAACACTGTAAAAATACACACTCCATTACACCACAAGCGTTCAGCTACACGACCTCATGCTGATGTTCTGTACAGATGTGCAGAGTTTTCACAGAGATGGGGGCGGTGGGGAGGGGGGTACGCCGCGTCGAGCCGCCGCGCCGAGCCACCACCGCGCTGAGCCGCCGCCGCAGTGACGGATCAGTTCAATCCTCCATCATGGCATCACATCCCCCCTTCATGTTGTAGGTGTGCTTTGTTGGTCCCTCTGTCACGGCAAGAGGAGGGGGTTTGGCAGAGTGGGCAGAGTGACCCCGTAGATGGGTCCAGGGGGGCAAGTGGAAGGAGGGGATCCCAGGTATCAGCTGTCGGGAGTCAGCTGAGTTTCAATGTCCACCCTGCAGATGGGGCACTTCCTGCTGGTGGCCAGCCATTGGTCGACACAGGCCTGGTGGAAAAGGTGCATGCAGGGTAGTCGCCTGTACACACACACACGCACGCAGACACACACACGCACACACAGAGATTAGTAAAGATCAGATTGTGATTTAAATAATAGAAGCTGTAGTGGCTGCAGTTGCGTTTTACATCCACCAGATGGCGGTGTGATATTCAGAGACCTTCTACCTCCGTGAATCAGGCCCTTCTTAAAAAAAAAAAAAAAAAAAAAAAAAAAAAAAAAACAGAAAATATTTCAATCGTTTTGTGCTGTAAAAATTTTCATTTGTGCAATTTTAGTTTTTTTTTTTTTTAAAGAAAACGATTTGAAAGATGACGTCATCAAAGATGGCGCCGCCCGGAAATAAAACAATGACCATCTTCCAAATTGTATTTCTGTAAAATAATCGTACTTTTTTCATTAAAAAAATAAAATAGCACAAACGATTGACATATTTTTTGTTTATTTTTGTTTACATTTTTTTAAGAGGGACCAGCTTCACAGAGGTCTTTACTTTAGGGTGGTAAAAGATGGAATTCCAGCATAAAGACCCCAAAATGTCTCCTTTAAAGAGACAGGCTTACGAGGCAGAGTTCAGTCAGAGCAGCAGACAGAGTTTAACATGAATGAATCAGAAGTAAACAAGTAGAGGAAGAAACAAGACGACCTGCTCTGATTAAAGACTAACAGAGTCAGACGACAAACTGGAACAGTAAGTAAATAGAACGAGGTGGGCGACCCCGGTACTCAACGGCTGGCGTCCTGAAGGTTTACCATGTGTTCCTGGTTTAACAGCTGATGGGTTAGGGTTAGGCCTCCTTTCGTTAGAACATTGACCCTGTTTGAGACACAGAGGACGAATGAGTGGAAGACGAGAAGAACCTGACCTACCTGACATCCTCTCCATCCTCCAGCATGGACAGACAGATGGTGCATTTTTCATCCGTGTCCAGCTCCTCATCGTCCTGGCACATCTTCAGGTCCTGTGGTATCCTCTGCAGAGAGACGTTACAGGGTTAGACCGTCACAGCTTCTCAAGACAGAAACTTAGAGGAGACGGGCAGCTTATGACCCAGAGAACATGCCCTAGCCGTGATGGCAGCAGGTATCATGAGACAATGGTGAGGGTAGGAACGTAGATCCTGGTTACCATGGTGAGGGTAGGAACGTAGATCCTGGTTACCATGGTGAGGGTAGGAACGTAGATCCTGGTTACCACGGTGAGGGTAGGAACGTAGATCCTGGTTACCATGGTGAGGGTAGGAACGGAGATCTTGGTTACCACGGTGAGGGTAGGAACGTAGATCCTGGTTACCATGGTGAGGGTAGGAACGTAGATCCTGGTTACCATGGTGAGGGTAGGAACGTAGATCCTGGTTACCACGGTGAGGGTAGGAACGTAGATCCTGGTTACCACGGTGAGGGTAGGAACGTAGATCCTGGTTACCACGGTGAGGGTAGGAACGTAGATCCTGGTTACCACGGTGAGGGTAGGAACGTAGATCCTGGTTACCACGGTGAGGGTAGGAACGTAGATCCTGGTTGAGGCGGGTACATACCTTCTTGTACTTGTGTGGGAAGGTAAATCTCTCTATGGTCGTCTGTACTGCGCCACGGCTCACACTCCCCAATCTGTCCTCCAACTGGAGAAGCTCCTGCAAACAAACGGGCACATAACAACCAACCCTCACGACGCGGGTACCCGCCGGTCAATGTGTTCATCACCCACCTCGTAACTCTCTCTGACGGCCGACGCGTGGCGTGAAGGATTGAGGCTTTGTAAAGCCAACAAGTGCAACTGGGGGTACGGGTAGTTTCTGATCTCATGGACGACCTGTGGGCAAACACAGTACACAGATGAACCGGACCGATCCACCGCGCCAGGCTCACCGCTGCGGAGATGCTTACCACTTGCGTTGAGGCGTTGTTTCTGGGGAAGTGGTGCATCCTCGGAGACGTCAGGTAGTGCTGATAGTGCTGCGGCAGCGGGTGGATGTGATACTGGTGAGGGGGCAACCCCGCATCAACGCTTAAATCCCTGCAGAGGGCAGATTATGATCGGTAAATTATGCCCCGCCTTCTTCCCGGGTGGACGTTTACCCTGCCTTCAAAACTAAACAGGACCGACTCGCTTGCAGCCGGGTGAGAGACGCCTGGGCTTCTGTCTTCTCTGCTTATTTAGGGCAGGGTCGCCAGGGCAACAGCCTCAGACGGGAACCCCAGGCTTCTCTCACCCCGGCTGCGTCCTCCATCTCACCCAGGAGGATCCTGAGGTGTTCCCTGTCCAGCTGTGAGACATAGTCTCTCCAGCAGGTCCAGGGTCTGCCTCTGGATCTCTTCCTGGTGGGACATGGCTGGAACACCTCACCAGAGAGGGAGGCATCCTAACTTGGTGCCTGAACCCCCCATCTGGCTTCTCTCGACCTGGAAGAGAAGCGGCTCAATACTGAGCTCCTCTAATTTTTGTAACTTTGTAAAAAAAATTAAAAAAAATAATAATTTTTGTGAAATTTTTTTGTAAATTTTAAAAAATTTCCACAATTTTTTTTGGCAATTTTAGCACATTTTCATTAATTCTTGTAAAAAAAAAAATTGCAATATTTTTGAAAATTCAACATTTTTTTCGCACAGTTTTTTTGTACATTTTTGCATTTTTTTTTTTTTTTTTACAAATTTTGGGAGTTTTTTTTTTTTTCCCCAAATTTAGCGCAATTTTTAAGAATTATAAGAATTTTTTTTACATACTTTATTCATCCTTCAAATAATTTTTGCAAAACTTTTTGCAAATTTTCAGAATTTTCCACAATTTTTTCAAACTTTTTGGCAATTTTAGCACATTTTCACAAATTCTTGTAAAAAAAAAAAAAAAAATTTAAAAAAATTGCAATATTTTTGTTGCACATTTTTTTTTGTAAAACGTTTGCCTTTTTTTTGTTGAAATTGTCAAAACTTTTTGTAAAATTCTGACAAATTTTGGTTGTTTTTTCCCAAAATTTATGCACATCTTTTTTTTTTAAACCTCCTTAATTCATCCTTCACGGGCAAATTTGTGTGCTGCATTACACCGCAGTAGGCTGCCAGGATGGCGCCAACAGTGGGAGAAACCAACGGCACAAAGGAGGACACCTAGGGATGAGCTCAGCGGGATTCGACCCGACGGACTTCCTGTCCAAGGGCGAACGCTCTACCACTGAGCCACCGCCTAACCGTGCCCAGTAGGTCAGATCAATGTACCAGTTCACTGCCTAAAAAAACCCGCCTTGCCCGAGATGAAGGAAAGAACAAGCAGCTCACCAGTCTGTGCCCTCCGCCAGGTAACGAGGCTGCTGCACCACCGGTTGCGGAGAGATGTGGAGCGGGGGTACGAAGTCGTATCCGGGCCGCAGTCTGTGTGGCTGGTGAGGAACTCTTTCGGGAGTTCGTCTGAAAACACGTACCGTTAGAAACAGTGTTGACGAAGCATTTTTTTATGACGTAACGATAACGAAATAAATGCGAAATTTTGGTGACGATAACGTAACGAAAACGTAATGAAATAAGCGTCAGACTTTCACATTTCTGTCTGTGAAAAGAAAAAAACACAGTGGCTGCATCTGTCTCTCACTCTTTTGGGTTTTCGTGACTAAAACTTAAATTAAAATTTGTCCAAAGACGAAGACTAAAACAAATGCAAATATGCAAATATACAATATGCAAATCGGTCCGTCGTGGAAAAGAAAGAGCTGAGCCGAAAAGCAAAGCTCTCGATTTACAAGTAGATCTACGTTCCTACCCTCACCATGGTAACCAGGATCTATGTTCCTACCCTCACCGTGGTAACCAGGATCTACGTTCCTACCCTCACCGTGGTAACCAGGATCTACGTTCCTACCCTCACCATGGTAACCAGGATCTACGTTCCTACCCTCACCATGGTAACCAGGATCTACGTTCCTACCCTCACCGTGGTAACCAGGATCTACATTCCTACCCTCACCGTGGTAACCAGGATCTACGTTCCTACCCTCACCATGGTAACCAGGATCTACGTTCCTACCCTCACCATGGTAACCAGGATCTACGTTCCTACCCTCACCGTGGTAACCAGGATCTACGTTCCTACCCTCACCATGGTAACCAGGATCTACATTCCAACCCTCACCATGGTCACCAGCTGTGGGTGGTGACCGAAAGAATGAGATTGCGGATACAAGCGGCCGAAATGAGCTTCCTCCACAGGGTGGCTGGGCTCTCACTCAGAGATCGGGTGAGGAGCTCTGCCATCCGGGAGGAGCTCGGTGTCGAGCCGCTCCTCCTCCAGGTCGAGAGGAGCCAGATGGGGTGGTTGGGGCGTCTGGTCAGGATGCTCCCCGAGCGCCTCGCGGGCGAGGTGTTTCGGGCACGTCCCACCGGGAGGAGACCAAGGGGCAGACCCCGAAGCCGCTGGCGAGACTATGTCTCACAGCTGGCTGGGGAACGACTTGGGATCCTTCCAGGTGAGATGGAGGATGCAGCCGCGGAGAGAGAGGCCTGGGTTACTCGCTTGAGGCTGTTGCCCCCGCGACCCGACCCCGGAACAAGAAACAACAATGTGTTAGAAAACATACCCGCGGGTAAAATAAAAAAAGGTGCCAGTTTTCTCACCTGGAGGGTGTGAGCATGTGTCGGTGCTGCGCCTCCAGGATCTGCTGCTGGAGGAGGTATTGCTGGTGTAATGCCTGAGGTAGGAAGGGCGGGGCGGGGATGTCCTGGAACTGGGGTGCAGGTAGAGAGAGCGGAGGGCCGTGCTGGTGCCCGGGAGGGCCCAAGTGGGCGTTAATGCCCGATGGAGGCTGGGGCATGGGGAAGTCCAAGGGCAGCGGAGCCTGAGGACCTAACTGGAAGTGTCGGCAGGAGGTAGCATGGCTGTGCTGCTGTTGCCGGTTGAAATGGGATCCTGCGGAGGAGAAGCAGAGCTTTCAGGAGTCGGAGGAGTCTGTTGGTTGAAATGTTTAACTGGGTGGTAAGCATGGTAATGATGCCCTGCCTCTTACCTACTGGTCTGTGGGGGTGGGGAAATGATGGTTACCACAAGTACCAAGACAAATGAACCCGTTTCACGCAAATCGTGAGCTTTAAAAGTTTCCGACACCCGGATCGATCGATTCCTGGTTTCTTCAGGAAAGATCTTCAAAGCAGGTCTCAGAACTTTAGCAGCTGGCACCAGGTGGACGATGATGAAACACCCATTAAATAAACACGGTAACGCTCGGGTCGATCTGTCTGTGGAGAAATATTCACCCTTCTGGACACGTCTAAACCAGACCTGGGCAAAGTGAGTCCCAGAGGGTTCGAAGCGGTGACCAACGAGCTGAATCCCCCGGGTACACGGTGTTACATGAGGGTAACATACCATAATTTCACGGCCATAAGGCGCATATAAAAGTCTTAGATTTTCTTCAAAAAGAGCGGTGCGCCTTGTGTGTGAGAAAAGGCGGACCTAAAAGAAAACGCGGTGCCCGCGAGGCGGACCTGAAAGAAAAGGCATGAGAACGTTAAAGAGTGAAGTGTGAGCGGCGTGGGAGCGATGGATGACCGAAGGGTGGAAGGCGGCGCCGGGCGAGTTACGCTACAGTTTGCCAATGGATTGTAGATGCTTGGACTAACGTGTCTGCTGGTACTGTTATCCGAGCTTTCTCAAAAGCCGGTATCCTTTCTGAGGAGCCGCACAGTACAGACAGTGACTTTGACAGCGAGGAGCGAAGTGGACCTGCTCTGAAACAGAGGATGAGGACTTTGATGGATTTGAATAAAGACTATTACCGGTAATGTGTTTGTTTAGTATCGTTACTACTTAAATAAAGTACAACCAAACTCAGTTTTGCTCCCGATCTATTTTTTAATACACACATTTGCATGCTTGTGTGTTTGTTGTTGTAAGGCGGTGTGTGACTGAGGCTGCGCCTTTTCGTACGGTACGCCTAATGGTCGTGAAATTACGGTAATAAAAAAAAAAAATAAAAATGAATTACTCTATTCATCCCTCACCGGGGAAATTTGTGTGCTGCACTCCTTACACCGCAGCAGGCTGCCCTTCGACGGCGACAATGGTGGGAGAAGCGGGGGTTAGGTGTCTTCTCCAAGGACCCTAGACGTGCTCTATGTGGGGCACGAACGCGCTAACCACTGAGCTACCGTCTCCCCAACATATGTTTACATAATAACATAAGGCAGACCCCGTACCCGCTGGGGAGACTGTCTCACAGCTGGGTAGGGAACACCTCAGGATCCTCCAGGGTGAGCTGGAGGATGCAGCCGGGGTGAGAGAGGCCTGGGCTTCCCGTCTGAGGGTGTTACCCCCAGCAACCCGGATCCGGATAAGCGGAAGACGACGGAACGGAAAGAATCATTATGCAGGGGCCTCGGTAACCCGCGTCCGGGGAAGGGCAACTTGGCCATGCTTGATCTCTTCATGGGGGTTTTTGAGCTGTGCTTTGTGTGGCCCGTTTGCCCTTGGTGACCCTACCAGGTCACGCCTCGCCGGTGAGGTGTTTCGGGCACGTCCCACCGGGAGGAGACCAAGAGGGAGGCACCAGACCTGCTGGAGAGACTATGTCTCACAGTTGGACAGGGAACACCTCAGGATCCTCCTGGTTGAGCTGGAGGATGCAGCCGGGGGGAAAAAAGCATAGGCTTCACGTCTGAGGCTGTTGCCCCTGGCAACCCGGCCCCGGATAAGCGGAAGACGACAGAATGGAAGGGGCGTTGGCTTAGTGGTGCACCGCTGAAGCTGGCATTGCTTTAGCGGTAGTTCATCACCGCCATGGATCACTAGACTCTTGACCTGGCACCGGACGAACGGAAACCTCTTATTTTTTAATAAGTGCCACACCACGGTGGCACAGTGGGTAGCACGGTGGCCTCATGGCGAGAAGATCATGGGTTCAAATCCCAGATGGGGGACGAGGTTTGAAACACTGGGCTTTCTGTGTGAAGTTTGTATGTTCTCCCCGTGTATGCGTGAGTTTCCTCCCACCCTCCAAAAAACGTGTTAGGTGACGTCACATCTTAAGAGGCGGGGCTTATCCTCCTAATAAGTTTTTTTTTTTTAAACTAGCTGGGTTTCTAACGGGTGAAGCTACCCGTTTGAGTTTTTAAAATAACCTCCTTCAGTTCGAAGCATTTATACCAGGGGTGGGCAAACATTTTGGTTCTTGGGCCACATTGAGTTCTAATATTTAACCAGGGGGCCGGAACAGGAGCAGATGGATGGCATGCTTTGGTACCCGGTAGATTAGACTGATAGGATGACGCTAGATTTTAAACAAGCGCTAAATTTCAAATCTACCAGCGCTAGGTTTGGCCCCGATGGCTTTCCTTATTTTCCTCTGCGCCATCTAGTGATGAAACATCAGAATCGCAGGAGAAATAAAACATTAACAAGGTATTTGTGTTTCATTTTGTCAAGTTTGGCGGGCCGGATTAAAACGTTCAATGGGCCGCATGTGGCCCGCGGGCCGTAGTTTGCCCATGCCTAATTTAGAACATTGACATGCTGCATTTACGATGTGTTTAAGGTTCAAATATTTGTGGGATTTTTTAGCTTTTCAATGACGTCACACATGAATATGTTTTTTCAGCTGAATTATTTTTCTTAAACTAAAACCTAATAATCTCCATAAAAAAGTAGGATTTTCATTTCAGAATAAATTCTAATCTAAGTCTGGCAGGACGTTAAGAGCCATGTGAAGCTGTCCAGCTGTAGTTTGCCCAGCCCTGGTTTAGATGTGCCATCGTAGCTCCTCTGCCATCCTCACTTATGAGTTAAAGATGATTATAAATTCACCGGTTTGACTCGTTCGGTTAAAATGAACCGAAAATTAAAGGATTTATAGTAAAAATAACTTGATTTTAAAGCTGGGAAAACACTGAGCGACTGAATCCTCACCAGAAAAATTCCTCAATTAAACAGAATGTGCCACTCGTGATGGCAGCAGGTCCGTGAAGCGCTACTTCAGGTCACCAGGATCTACGTTCCTACCCTCGCCATGGTAACCAGGATCTAGGTACCTACTCACCATGGTAACCAGAATCTACGTTTCTACACTCACCATGGTAACCAGGATCTACATTCCTATCCTCACCATGGTAACGAGGATCTACGTTCCTACCCTCACCATGGTAACCAAGATCTATGTTCCTACCCTCACCATGGTAACCAAGATCTATGTTCCTACCCTCACCATGGTAACCAAGATCTATGTTCCTACCCTCACCATGGTAACCAGGATCTACAGTCCTACCCTCACCATGGTAACCAGGATCTACGTTCCTACTCTCACCATGGTAACCAGGATCTACGTTGCTACCCTCACCATGGTAACCAGGATCTACGTTCCTACTCTCACCATGGTAACCAGGATCTACGTTCCTACCCTCACCATGGTAACCAGGATCTACGTTCCTACCCTCACCATGGTAACCAAGATCTATGTTCCTACTCTCACCATGGTAACCAGGATCTACAGTCCTACCCTCACCATGGTAACCAGGATCTACGTTCCTACTCTCACCATGGTAACCAGGATCTACGTTGCTACCCTCACCATGGTAACCAGGATCTATGTTCCTACCCTCACCACTGTAACCAGATCTACGTTCCTACCCTCACCATGGTAACCAGGATCTACGTTCCTACCCTCACCATGGTAACCAGGATCTACGTTCCTACCCTCACCATGGTAACCAGGATCTACGTTCCTCACTGGTTAAGTGTTTCAGTCACGTCCCACCAGGAGGAGACCCAGAGGCACACCCTGGAACTGCAGGAGATACTATATCCATGCCCACACGTAGGCGGGTAAACATATCAGATACTCTGCTACGTGTGGAGTGGGTTTCCGTCTCACAGCTGGCAGGCGAACACATCGGGATCGCCCTAGGTCAGCTGGAGGATGCAAGATGAGAGAAGCTCGGGCATTCTGTCTGAGGATGTTACCCCAGCGACCCGGCCCTGGATAAGCGTAAGACGGCTGAACGGAGTTGAGCTGTCTGTTTTACATCATCAGTGCTTCCTGTCTGAACATACCCGGCTTCACTATGGAACTAAAGATGGTGACTGCTGCTGTTGTTCCACCACAGTGAAGGATGGGATTTGTTGTCAAGACTAAAATAATCAAATATTGATTTTATCCCTTTTGGAGTTTGTAATAAAATTAGATTGAGTTTTATTTTTAGGTTTACGTGGAATGTAATGGTATTGGAATCAACCAATCAGGAGAACTTGTAGTCCATTATAACTTTAAGTTTCTTTATGCAGATTTTATACCTGAGTTTCCAGCACCATCTAGTGGCTGCGTGGTGTTACTGCAATGACGTCAGAAAACAAGAGCGAAAATCCAAGATGGCGGAGCGTGATGTCACGTTATTTTTGTTGATTTGTCTTCCATCGAGACAATTATTTGCCACGATCCTTTTACGGATCGTCAAAGAGGACAATGATGGAACGCCATTTAAAAAAAAAAAAAAAAAATCCCAGCAAAACCGATTAAGTCTGTTTTTAGGATGCTGTTTTTAGCCGGCTTAGCCTCGCAGGAGATAACTTTGGGTGAGGGCAGCGCTATGCGCTGTTTCCACAGCGACGCTTCTATGGGGTCGCCACTTCAAAGGGGCCCCCTGCTTCCACAGTCCCGCCCACAGTCGCTCTCTCTAAAGCGCCGCTGTCCTGATGAAATCTGCAACTTTGCGCCTCTGCGCATGCCCAGAACGCGTCATTTACCTCCCCCTCCCTTCATGATGATCTAAACATCGAGATCTGCGACAACTTCTATTGGAATGAGCGTTTTTTTTCGCACCTGATCTGCCTTTATCGACGAAATTTCTATCAATTTAAAAAATACAAGTGTTTTTTATTAGTTTAATTTATGTTATTCTTAAGGTTCTGAGATCAGTTATTTACTTCCAGTTTAGATCCGCGACTGTAAATGAGGTCGCAGATCTCGTCAGAACATCCCCGCTTCTACGACGCTCCTTCAAACATCACTATTTTTCCACACCGCCATCATTACGATGAAATCCAGCCCGATTTTAAAATCATCTTCTGTTCTGAAATCTGCTGAATTTCAGGCTGTGTTTCCCAGCTTTAAAACATTAAACACTTCGACCAATCAGAAGAAAGACATGTTAAAAAAAATAAAAAATATCCCACAACTGCGTTTAACAGGAAATAGCTTGAATAGTTTTTTTTTTCTGAACAGCCGTGCGGCTATTTGGGAACAGCTGCTGAGAGAGACTTGGTTGGGGGAAGGAGGAAAAATAGACAGCCTGCTTTTGTTCTGGTGCCAATCTGATGCCAATATGATGCCTACCGTTCATCTAAATAAATCTGATTGATTAAGTCTTAAAACATCCAGAGTCAGAATATGATAACAATCATCTGTTTTCAGTGAGAAACGATCATGAATGACAGCAGATAGACTCATTCAGGCCCTGCGATGGAGGAAGCGTGGAAATCGTCTATCTTTGTCAGAGCGAGGGGGAGGGATAGGGTGGTAGGACAGGGGCACAGGGATCGGGAATGGGGCGGAAGGGGGGAGGAAAGGACCAGGTAAGGAGGAGAAGGAGGACAATAAATGGAAATCAGCAAGAAGCACACTGAAGGTTAGGAAAAACACTATATTCTTTATTGAAAAAAATATTAGTAAATTTGTGGATTGTGTTTTTTTTTTCTTTTTTTTTGTTTGTAATAAATAGTTATAAAAATCCATGCAACAAAAAAATAAACAACATAGACTGAAGGCAAGGCCCACCATGCTCCATATAGGGTTAAAAAAAACAAAACAAAAAGCGGCATCCAATGAGCAGACGGTGTTTTTTTTTTTTTTGCTACAGCACATGATTTCAGTACAGCAGGGTAAACATCTTTACTACAGAAAGATTACATTGGATTTTTTTTTTTCACTAAAAAGTCAATGTAGAAAAACATAAACAAAAAAATTATGAATCATAAACGTGAACCATGCACTGATAGTAACTATTACCAGAACAAAAAGTAAGCTCTGTGAAGCTGGCCCCTCTTAAAAAAAAAAAAATATATATATATACAAACAAAAATAAAATAAAAATATGTCAAGCATTTGTGGTTAAAAATTTAGATTTTTTTTTCATCCGGGTGTCGCCATCTTTGATGACGTCATCGCGCAACTCGTAAATTTTTCGTTAAAAAAAATAAATAAAATAAAAATGTCAATTGTCTGTGGTTAAAAAATTTTTGATTTTTTTTTTTTAACGAAAAATTTACGAGTTGCGCGATGACGCCATCAAAGATGGCGACACCCGGACGTGAATGAACGTTTGGATGACGTCATCATCCAAATCGTATTTTTTAAAATTAAAATAAACAAAAATAGCATAAAAAAATTTTATAAAATACAAACGTTTGACACTATTTTTTAGGAGTTTTCACATATTTTTAAGCAAAATGCAAAATATTGATCTAAAAAAAAAAAAAGTAAATATCTTTTAAAAAAATAAATAAAATAGCACAAACGATTGACATATTTTTATTTATTTTTGTTTATATTTTTTTTTTAAAGAGGGGCCAGCTTCACGGAGCTCAAAAGGTAGAGAGAGAGACCACAACCAAACAATGAAGACGTTATTACTAATAAAGAGGATCTCTTTTTTTTTTAGGCAGTGCAGGAAAATAGGCATCCCTGTGAAATGGATAGCATTTTGATTTTATGTTAGTGGGGGTAAAAATCGGGGCGTGATGAACCACCAGTGAGCGTGTTTTTCCTCCTTTTTTTTTTTTTTTTAAATTTGTCCTAAAAATTCAGTGTGATTCAAAGCTTGAAGGATTACAGAAAAAAATAAAAATGGAGACGGTTATGGTAGGTTGGTAAGGTTGGCAGGTTGTCGTGTTCAGGTGCAGTGTACGTTCAGTCAATTGATCCCGTGGGTGGTTCGAGTGCCAATTTTAAAATGTTTGTTTTGGAACCAGGTCGAGTTTGGGTTCGTGTACATTGCACCTTGTGTGGAGAGAAGAGAGAAGATGAGCCGAATTCTGGTGTTCAACGATGCGGTGCGAGGTAAGAGGTCATGCAAAATGTATCCACTTTACAGGAATTTACAGCATGTCGTCTATCAAAGACTGGATGAGGGGTACACAATGACATTCAACTAGTGCTGGGCGGTGGCGCCAAAATTATACCCACATGGAGGCGGTTTTTAACCTGTTCTGCCCGTGTGTCTGACGTTTGATTCGTCACAGAAGTAGGGTTAGAAAGACGTCATGGTGAAGGAAGAGCCGAAAAGCAAAGCTCTGGATTTACCAGGCGATTGGTTACCATGGTAACCAGGATGTACGTTACTACCCTCACCATGGTAACCAGGATCTATGTTACTACCCTCACCGTGGTAACCAGGATCTACGTTGCTACCCTCACCATGGTAACCAGGATCTATGTTACTACCCTCACCGTGGTAACCAGGATCTACGTTACTACCCTCACCATGGTAACCAGGATCTATGTTACTACCCTCACCATGGTAACCAGGATCTATGTTACTACCCTCACCGTGGTAACCAGGATCTACATTCCTACTCTTACCGTGTTAGACAGCTGTTGGTGGTGATGGAGGATCTTGGAGTAGAGCCGTTGCTCCTTCATTCCCTCCATACCAGGTAATGGTAAGCTCCTGTTGTAGCCACACCTGCCCGAGGACAGACTGGCAGAAGCCATCAGCCCCTCCTACCATCACCAACCAATCACACACGCCATCCAGACTAGGCAAAGTAGGTGAAGTGTCTTGCCCCGGGACACAGCGACAGTTTTATCTCAATGACCGTCCCACTGGAGTACCAGGGGTCCGACCGTCCTGCTGGAGTACCAGGGGTCCGACCGTCCCGCTGGAGTACCAGGGGTCCGACCGTCCCGCCGCAGTACCAGGGGTCCGACCGTCCCGCCGGAGTACCAGGGGTTCGGCCGTCCCGCCGGAGTACCAGGGGTTCGGCCGTCCGGCTGGAGTACCAGGGGTTCCAGCGGTCTCCCATCCAAGTACTGCCCAGACCCAGCCTGCTTAGCTTCTGAGGTCTGATGGGATTGGGTATAGAAAGGCTGGTATGGCCTGTAAGGTATCCATCCCTATGGCGGCTGCGGGGGTGCTGGAGGCAGCGTACAGCCCGAACATGACGCCAGAATCAGCTTAACATGCATGTCCTTGGAGGGTGAGAGGAAACCGGAGTACCCGGAGAAAACCCACCCATACCCGGGGTAGCTTAACCCGACAGATTGTGCCATGGGGACGGAGTTTAACTGCGTCACAGGCATGCGTAGGAGCGCCAAGCCTCTCATCTCGACAGAATACCCGCAACCGTCCGGTTCCAGGACGTGCCATCCTCGTCATCCATCGTCAAATACCCTGCCCAGAAAACCCTTTGAATCCTTTCCTATGGTACCCATTACGGTATGGAGTGCCCCTCTTTGTATGCCACACGATGCGTTCCAGACTTTTCGACCCATTTAAACGAGTATAAACTTGGTTTACCGCCCAGCACTACATCCAACTAATAATCTAGAAAGGATCTAAAATGTTTCAAACTCAGTTCTACAGCAATTTGACAGAAAAAAAGACAAAAAAAGGTGTTTTTTAACTAAAGTGTTAGCTGGTAGTTTGTTTTTTTTTTTTAGTCAGTTGAACATGAAAAGTCTACAAACATCTTGAGAGGGGGGAGGGGGGTAAAGGGGTGCTGTTTTAATACCAATGTCGTCTTCTGATGGAAAGAGGAAATGAAGAAGGGGTTCACAATACAGCTAAATGCAGAGAACAGGCAGAGGCCAGGCCACACCACACAGCAGCAGATGATCATTAGCTACACAATGGGGGGGGACGACAAAGATCTGATAAATGCAGAATGTAGAGCCAGCCTCCATACTATGAAACAGGGAAATAAGAACAGAAATAAAAGCACAATGAAATCACTGGTATGAAAATAATGTTACACTGTGTGTGTGTGTGTGTGTGTGTGTGTGTGTGTGTGTGTGTGTGTGTGTGTGTGAGGCTCAGCGGCTAAAAACAAAAAAACACATGTCATAAAAAATAAACCTTTAGAATGTTTTCACCAATTAGCCGAATATTGATGGAAATTAAGGGTTTACTCAACGGACGAGTCGGTGGAGCGTCTGTAATAATTAGGATACTGCATCGATCTATCGTGGTGAAGAAAGCTATGGATTTAATAGTCGATCTACGTTCCTACCCTCACCATGGTAACCAGGATCTACGTTCCTACCCTCACCATGGTAACCAGGATCTACGTTCCTACCCTCACCATGGTAACCAGGATCTACGTTCCTACCCTCACCGTGGTAACCAGGATCTACGTTCCTACCCTCACCATGGTAACCAGGATCTACATTCCTACCCTCACCATGGTAACCAGGATCTACGTTCCTACCCTCACATGGTAACCAGGATCTACGTTCCTACCCTCACCATGGTAACCAGGATCTACGTTCCCACCCTCACCATGGTAACCAGGATTTACGTTCCTACCCTCACCATGGTGACCAGGATCTACATTCCTAACCTCACCATTGTAACCTGGATCTACGTTTCTACCCTCACCATGGTAACCAGGATCTATGTGCCTACCCTCACCATGGTAACCAGGATCTACGTTCCTACCCTCACCATGGTAACCAGGATCTACGTTCCTACCCTCACCATGGTAACCAGGATCTACGTTCCTACCCTCACCATGGTAACCAGGATCCTCGTTCCTACTCTCACCATGGTAACCAGGATCTACGTTCCTACCCTCACCATGGTAACCAGGATCTATGTTCCTACCCTCACCATGGTAACCAGGATCTACGTTCCTACCCTCACCATGGTAACCAGGATCTATGTTCCTACCCTCACCATGGTAACCAGGATCTATGTTCCTACTCTCACCATGGTAACCAGGATCTATGTTCCTACCCTCACCATGGTAACCAGGATCTATGTTCCTACCCTCAATATGGTAACCAGGATCTATGGTCCTACCCTAAGCGACTGACATGATCTCCCTCTACAGGGTGACTGAGCTCTCGCTCAGAGATAGAGGGAGGAGATCGGAATAGAGTCATTGCACTCATGGATCTAGAGAACCCAGATTGGGTGGTTCAGTCATCTAGCATTGATGCCTCTCAAAGACCTGGGTGATTGCGGATATCCAACAAATCCAGGGTCTTCCTCTTGGTCTCCTCCTGGTGGGACGAAACACCTCACCAGCGAGGATGGCATTCTAACCAGATGTCCAAACCAACCACATCTGGCTTCTCTCTACCCGGATGAGCAACGGCTCTACTCCGAGCTCCTCCCTCTATCTCTGAGAGAGAGCCCAGCCACCCTGCAGTGGATGCTGATTTTGCCCGCTTATATCCGTGATATCCTTCTTTCTATTACCACCCATTGCTGGTTACCATGGTGAGGTGTTCCCGAACCACCCCATCAGCGTATTGCAGTTCATTTTCACACCAAGATGGGGTGGTTCGGGCATCTGGTGAGGTGTTTCAGGCACGTCCTACCAGGAGGAGACCCCGACGCAGACCCCGGACCCGCTGGAGGATGCAGCCCGGGTGAGGGACGCCTGGGTCTGAGGTTGTTGTCTTAGCAACCCGGCCTCGGATAACCGGAAGACAACGGAACGGATTAAATTGATAATAAATGACATCATCATCCAATGTCGGGTTTGTCTATTTAGCGGGTTCAAAACAACATAAAAATATCACTTTTTATTAAACTTAGATTTAATTTTATTTGGAAATTTAGAAGGAAACTAATTGAAAATGCACAGTGAAAAAAAAATTAATTTAAAGAGAAAATGTGTGTTTTTTTGGAGCTGAAAGAGAAATCCTTTGTGTTCCAGGATTTAGCCTGATCCCACCGTGATAAAAAAAAATAACAAAAAAATATATTCTATTTCAAATTTTCCATCTTAATTAAATTAAATTTTACTTCCATAGAAAAAACAAACAGAATTATAACAATGAGTTAATTTAATTTTGATTTAAAGTGTTTTTTTGTGTTAATGCTAACGGAGAAGCTAATGCTAACAGCTGCAGTGAATATTAATATTAAAATAATATGGATTGATTTCTTTACCTCTGTGTCTGACTGAGCCGAAAACAGGAAGAACCAGGTATCCCACATGCACTAAGACCATTCTGCCTGGGATCCGTCAGATTCCGCCGGGTTTATTTCAACAAATAAATCAGCTTTTAAAGCCCATGCGGTTTTACATTCAGGCGAGACAAGCAGACATGCTGTTACACCTCTCCGCCTGCTGGTGGCGCTGCTGGCGGCGCTACAAACAGGAAGTATCCTCAAGGTTAAGCCGTCCTGCTCCGATCATTTATCTTTTTATTTAAATTATTTTATTGTTATTAATTATTTTCTAAATAATGAGAATAAATGTTTTTAGTAACTAAAAGTTTTTTAAATTTAGGATTTTTATTTTTTTATTTTCCTGTAAAATATTAAAGCCATTAATACTACATTACCCAGGATGCAACTAGCGAGAACAAACAGAAGTGGTTAAAAAAAATAATTTTGAATTTTTTTTGGCAAAATTAATCAAATGAAACAAACTTATTTAGAAAACAAAAAAATGACATTTAAAAAAAAATTTTCAAATATAAAATTGTACTTGTTATTAAAAGTAAAACAAAAACGTACTGAAATAAATAAAAATGAAAGACTTTTAAAGGAAGTAAATGATCTTTTTAAAAATAAAACAAATATTTTTTTTAAGGAAAAAAAAAGAAAAATAAAGTTTTTAAAAATCATTTTGTAAAAAATTAAATAATGACCAAATAATTTGGAAAAAAATGCAAATGAATCTATTTTACTTCAAAGAATCAAATTTAAAACATCTTTAAAAAATGAATACAAATAAAAGAAAAAAAAAATTAATTAAAAAAAAAAATTAATTAAAAAAAAAAGCATGTTTGTAGTACAGTTTTGCCACTAGAAGGCGCTAAAAATGTATCTCCATTGCAGTTCCATCTGTCCGTGCAGTACCTAATCCATACCACTAGGGGTAGTAATACAATAAACCTCCTGCAGTATCAACTTTCTACCAGGAGTGTAGAAGAAGAGCGGGTCCGCCATTACTCCAGCAGCAGAAGGATCAAACACATTATCCGCTCACAAGAGGTCATTTCAATAAAAATGCTTTCTGTCAGAGTCGCAGCAGCTTTGGCCCGAAGCCTCCCGAGGAGAGCTGGATTTGTAAGTCATTTAAAGCCAGTAAAAATAAAAAATAATCTGTAATTCATTCGTTTTTTCTTGCTTATCATTGTGTGAAGGGTAACAGGCCGCTGGTTAAACTCCTTCAAACTTTTTAAAGAGGATTAAACACATGTTTAATCTTTTATTTCAGTTAATTTTAATCATTTAAAACAAAAAAACAAGTGATTTAAATACGATTGTCCTTGGGATTTCCTAGAATTAGCATGCTAATAGCTAATGCTAACGGCTCAGTGAAGGTCAGACTGCGCATGTCTGTTTTCCATTTGAATCATTTTTAATTTAATATGATGTTTACAGGTTTCTAAGAGCCTGCCAGCTGCCTGTGTGGGGGCCAGCCACCTCCACACCCACAGACCATGGCTGCAGAAAACAGGTGAGACCCTGACTCACACTAACTGTTCAAGATGAGCTGCCCTTGCCCTGGATCACACCTACATGGAAGTCAGTTTGACGGGTCATTTAGGATTCTATTATGGGTTCAAGCGGCTGAAATGAGCTTCCTCTGCAGGATGGCTGGGTTCTATCAGTCAGTGATAGGGTCTGGTTCAGTAGAATGAACCATCTGGTTAGGATGCCTCTCTGGCGAGGTGTTTCATTCCACCGGAGGAGACCCAGAGGCAGACCCCCAACCTGCTGGAGAGACTATCTCCCACAGCTGGACAGGGAACACCTCAGGATCCTCCTGGGTGAGATGGAGGATGGGGCCGTGAGAGAAGCCTGGGTTTCCCGTCTGAGGCTGTTGCCCGCGGTGACCCGGCCCCGAATAAGTGGAAGACGACGGAACAGGTTCCCATAGGACAGCGATCCCCAACCTCTGGGTCGTGTAGTACCGGGGGTCACGTCCAACTGGGCCCACAGAAAGAATAAACATCAGGATTATTCCAGACCTAATTAATCAGGGTTCTATCAAAAGGGGTTGGGTCCCGTCCCTGTACGTTGATCTGACCAGATGAACCATGTTTTCCAGTGCCAGTGATCTAGATTCATCTGTTCCGCTTCCTCGATGGTGTATCCGAGCTGTTGCTGCAATTACCTCGAGATATCTGGTACCGGGTTACCTCGTGGTCGTTTCCAGCCCGTAGATTAATTTGAAGGATTGCTCTCGTAGGACGATCGTGAGGCAGGCGAGGGACGTGTTCGAACCAGCGAGTCTCAAGATGCCTTCGGCTGGAACGTACGGGCTCTGAGCGCCTGGTTAGAGACTCGCTGGGGCCACCTGATGTTTTCAATGGTTCAGAGAGCCCTGCTGTTGAAGACATCGATTCTGGCCGCCAGCGTCTTGTTCAGGAGCCACGTCTGTGAGCCGTAGAGCAGGATAGAGAGTACGGTGGAGTTGCACCGCTCTGGTTGTCATTGTGTGCACAGAGAGGTTGAGCCCTCAAACTAAAGACCCATCTTGAACTAGTCTCAGATGGGACTGTCTGGTTGCAGCTAAACAACATCAGGACTGACAGTAGGATTCAGTCTCACTGTGAGGAGACGATCCGGTACCAGTTGTCTTTGCCATTCTGTGTCCCAGGGGCGGCTTGGACCCCGTGAGATTCAAACTAGGTTCTCCCAGTTGAAAGCCGGTAACCTTTTAGACCAGTCTTTGTAAATATTGTAGACACCAAACCGGTTCGTAGCGGTGAAAAGATTGGGGACCCCTGCCTTAGGATCCATGATCGGCAGGGGAGTCGATTTCTAGATGGAAATCGAAACGTCTCAAACATCAAAAACACCGTCCAGAAGACGACGTTCCCATGAGGGATGAATAAGGGAGTCTATGGACGAAGTCAAACATTCCACGTGTTTTGTTTTTCAGGCACAGCCGAGGTTTCCTCCATCCTGGAGGAGAAAATCATGGGAGCCGACACCTCCGCCGACCTGGAGGAGACGGGACGCGTGCTCTCCATCGGTGACGGTATCGCCAGAGTTTACGGTCTGCGGAACGTCCAGGCAGAGGAGATGGTGGAGTTCTCGTCCGGGCTCAAAGTGAGCGCTTCGTTAAAACGGTCGGTTAAACTCGATCAGTCGATGCTTAACGATCCGTCATCCCGCAGGGCATGTCTCTGAACTTGGAGCCCGACAACGTGGGAGTGGTGGTGTTCGGTAACGACAAGCTGATCAAAGAGGGCGACATTGTGAAGAGAACCGGTGCCATCGTGGACGTTCCTGTCGGCGAGGAGCTGCTAGGCCGCGTGGTGGACGCCCTGGGTAACGCCATCGATGGAAAGGTGAACATTTTGATTCATAACTTTTTTTATTTGTGAGAATCGGGCATCAATCTTGTTTCCATAGCGACGGTAAACACTGTCACATACCGTGGCGAGAACCATGCAACGCCAAGCTGCACCCTCTGTTTACCACTCATGGTTCAAAACATGGGGCAAAGTACCAGCTTGTTGCCCAAAAAATACCATCTTTGTTTGATCTGTTCTTCAGGGTCCTCTGGGTTCAAAGACCCGTCGGCGTGTTGGTCTGAAGGCGCCGGGTATCATCCCTCGTATTTCTGTGAGGGAACCCATGCAGACCGGAATAAAAGCCGTGGACAGCCTGGTACCGATTGGCCGAGGCCAGCGTGAGCTGATCATCGGCGACAGGCAGACCGGGTAACCAGACGTCGCCCTCTCGCCATCTCAACGAGGTCGTTTGTTAAAATCAATTAAACTTTGTTGTTCTTTTTGTAGTAAAACCGCCATCGCCATCGATACCATCATCAACCAGAAGCGTTTCAACGACGGGACGGACGAGAAAAAGAAGCTGTACTGCATCTACGTGGCCATCGGCCAGAAGCGATCCACCGTAGCCCAGCTGGTGAAGAGGCTGACGGACGCCGATGCCATGAAGTACACCATCGTGGTGTCCGCTACCGCCTCTGATGCCGCTCCGCTGCAGTACCTCGCACCCTACTCCGGCTGCTCCATGGGCGAGTACTTCAGAGACAACGGCAAACACGCCCTCATCATCTACGACGATCTGTCCAAGCAGGTAAAGAGTAGCGAGGGCATACGTCCATTACATCGGTGCCCAAAGAGGGAGTAAAGGTTTTAATTAGGCTTGAAAGCTCATGTCGCTCTCGTGCCCCACGCTCGGGCATGGCTCTGCGGGGGGCCTTGGTGACCCACGTCCAGATAAGGGCAACTTGGCCATGCTTGATCTCTTCATAGGGATTTTTGAGCCATGCTTTGTCTGGCCTCTCACCTAAGACCTGTTTGCCTTGGGTGACCCTACAGGCAGACCCCGGACCCGCTGGAGAGACTATGTCTCACAGCTGGACAGGGAACACCTCAGCTGGAGGATCCAACCGGGTGAGAGAAGCCTGGGCTTCCCGTCTGACCCTGTTGCCCCTGGCGACCAAGCCCCGGATAAGCGGAAGACAACTGAACGGAAAACTCGTATCGTGCCTGAACGAAAACAATTCACCCAACGTCACCATGAAGGCCCGGGCACACTGTCAGAACATTGCTGGAGCATTCCTTGAACTGTAGCAACGTTCGTCACCGTGAAAACACGGGCATTGGCTTAGTGGGTTTGGTTAAGTGGTGCCGCTACAACACTTCTTGAACAACGCCAAACCAACGTTCATCGCTGCCATAGATCACTGGTCCGAAACCGTTCCAGCAGCGCCGGGTCCGCTCGGTAAACACTTACAACGGCTCCACTGAAGTTTGTACCATGTTTAGTCACTGCCAGTTCAACGCTGGCGAAGCAGAGGCGGTCCAGCGTTCTAGATTTCTCCGTCAGGCTAATTGACCCAAGCATCCCTAAACCTGCACGTAGCGATGCCAGGCTTTGACTGGTCGTTGGTGGAGCGGAAAGTGACCGCTCGTAATATTTTAGTTAGCTCTAAACCACATGTGTCAAAGTCTGATCCCGGAGGGCCGGTGTCCTGAAGGTTTTCCACGTGTTCTTTCATCCACACTCCTGATCCAGGTTACTGGGTCAATGTGCCAAATTTAATTGGCTGTTGATTTCCCTTCATGTGCATCAGCTGATGAACCAGGAAGACATGGAAAACCTTCAGGACCGGAGTTTGACACCCCTCCTCTAAACGCTCAGAGCGGTAACACAGCTCCTTGTATGGAAAGCCATCAGGGTAAATATTCTCATCAAAAACAAGCGCTGCCCGATCATCGAGGGCATTGGTTTAACGAGAGCCAACCCTTACGAGGAGTTAAAGACGCTCCTGCAAAGTTCAGGTGGTGTGACCGGGGTCCTAGAACCCGTCATTTCACAGTCTCCTTCTTTAACCGTCTATCCCTTATGTGGTAACTGGGGATGCCGGAGCCCATCCCGGCTGATTCAAGGCAAGGGGCAGGGTACACTCCGGACAGATCTTGTGTCGGGTAGTGTGACCAGCTCCTCTACGCAGCCCCACCAACGCTATGCTGGTTCTGTTGGCATTCTGTAACCCCGCTTCTCTCCACAGGCTGTCGCTTACCGCCAGATGTCCCTGCTGCTGCGTCGCCCTCCCGGCCGCGAGGCTTACCCCGGAGACGTCTTCTACCTCCACTCCCGTCTGCTGGAGCGAGCCGCTAAGATGAACGACAACTTCGGCGGCGGCTCCCTCACCGCCCTGCCCGTCATCGAGACCCAGGCTGGCGACGTGTCCGCCTACATCCCCACCAACGTCATCTCCATCACAGACGGACAGGTAAGCCGTGCCCGCTGAGGAACGTCTCACCACTTCTCTTTTTAAGGACGTGACACAATCAGCAGGAATGTTTATGTGCCCGACTGTTGGTTGACTGAGTGTTGGTGGACTCACAGGGAGTTAAAGGAGGGCACCTGGTGAAACGTCAACGGTGCCCGAGCGTACACGGCGTTGCTTTAACAGGATGACGGGCAGTGAGAGTGACCCGTCTAAATGCCATGGTTTTGTGTTGTATTTCAGATTTTCCTGGAGACTGAGCTTTTCTACAAGGGCATCCGGCCGGCCATCAACGTGGGTCTGTCTGTGAGCAGAGTGGGTTCCGCTGCTCAGACCAGAGCCATGAAGCAGGTACAAACTAACTCATCTGAATGCCCGTTTCCATCAGGGGCACAGAGTGAAAGAAGAAAGGGTGGGTAGTTACCATGGTAACTTTTGATACAGATCTACTGAACATAAAAGCAAGGGTAGTTCCATCGCCTTGCGCTTACCCGAGGCAGGGTTGCGGGGGCAACGTAGGTCCTCATTACCATGGTGAGGGTAAGAACGTAGATCCTGGTTTCCACGGTGAGGGCAGGAACGTAGATTCTGGTTACCGTGGTGAGGGCAGGAACGTAGATCCTGGTTACCACGGTGAGGGTAGGAACGTAGATCCTGGTTACCATGGTGAGGGTAGGAACATAGATCCTGGTTACCATGGTGAGGGTAGGAATATAGATCCTGGTTACCATGGTGAAGGTAGGAATGTAGATCCTGGTTACCATGGTGAGGGTAGGAATGTAGATCCTGGTTACCATGGTAAGGGTAGGAACATAGATCCTGGTTACCATGGTGAAGGTAGGAACGTAGATCCTGGTTACCATGGTGACGGTAGGTACAAAGCAGCCCTTTACATTTTGTTTTCTCCCCTCAGGTGGCTGGTACCATGAAGCTGGAGCTGGCGCAGTACCGTGAGGTTGCCGCCTTCGCCCAGTTCGGTTCAGATCTGGACGCCGCCACCCAGCAGCTGCTGAACCGAGGAGTTCGTCTGACGGAGCTGCTGAAGCAGGGACAGTACTGTAAGCTCCGCCCCCTCTTATGATAAACCAATGAACGACTAGAGAATAAAAACACCAACCGTCTCTAAATCTGAACTCTCTGCAGCTCCCATGGCCATCGAAGAGCAGGTCACAGTTATCTATGCTGGTGTGAGAGGGCACCTCGACAAGATGGAGCCCAGCAAGATCACAAAGTTTGAGAAGGCCTTCCTGCAGCACATCCTGAGCCAGCACCAGGACCTCCTGGCAGCGATCAAGTAAGTCCAAACACCCTTCAAAGCAACACTATCTCGTTTTTAGACTTTGATCGATCGTTTTTGTCTCACTTTTTTTTCTTATTGATACTTTTTTTGTGTAAAAACTATGAAGATGAAACTGAAGCTTTTATTTTGAAACAATTTCAAACAGGATATTCATTTATTCTCCTTTAAAACATGAGGGGAGGTGAGGGTAGGAACGTAGATCCTAGTTACCATGGTGAGGATAGGAACGTAGATCCTAGTTACCATGGTGACTGTAGGAATGTAGATCCTGGTTACCATGGTGAGGGTAGGAACATAGATCCTAGTTACCATGGTGAGGATAGGAACGTAGATCCTAGTTACCATGGTGACTGTAGGAATGTAGATCCTGGTTACCATGGTGAGGGTAGGAACATAGATCCTGGTTACCATGGTGAGGGTGGGAACATAGATCCTGGCTACCATGGTAAGGGTAGTAACATAGATCCTGGTTAACATGGTGAGGGTAGGAACATAGATCCTGGTTACCATGGTGACTGTAGGATTTGTAGATCCTGGTTACCATGGTGAGGGTAGGAACGTAGATCCCGGTTACCATGGTGAGGGTAGGAACGTAGATCCTAGTTACCATGGTGAGGGTAGGAACATAGATCCTGGTTACCATGGTGAGGGTAGGAACATAGATCCTGGTTACTATGGTGAGGGCAGTAACATAGATCCTGATTACTATGGTGAGGGTAGGATTGTAGATCCTGGTTACCATGGTGAGGGTAGGAACGTAGACCCTGGTTACCATGGTGAGGATATAGGAACGTAGATCCTGGTTACCATGGTGAGGGTAGGAACGTAGATCCTGGTTGCCATGGTGAGGGTAGGAACGTAGATCCTGGTTACCATGGTGAGGGTGGGAACATAGATCCTGGTTACCATGGTGAGGGTAGGAACGTAGATCCTGGTTACCATGGTGAGGGTAGGAACGTAGATCCTGGTTACCATGGTGAGGGTGGGAACATAGATCCTGGTTACCATGGTGAGGGTAGGAACGTAGATCCTGGTTACCATGGTGAGGGCAGGAACGTAGATCCTGGTTACCATGGTGAGGGTAGGAACGTAGATCCTGGTTACCATGGTGAGGGTAGGAACGTAGATCCTGGTTACCATGGTGAGGGTAGGAACGTAGCCCGGTCTAAAGTCTATCGTTTCAGGGTAAACGTGTTGATGTGGTTTTTTTTGTTTTTTTTTTCTTGTGTTTCAGAGCCGACGGTAAAATCTCAGAGGCATCAGATGCCAAGCTGAAGCAGATCGTTCTGACCTTCTTGTCCAGCTTCGAGTGATTGTCCTTCCTTCTAAATGTGCCCCCGTTTCACCCACCCTCCATGTACAGATAAACTCCGCCCCCTCCGTGCTGTAAAACTCATTTCCCATTCAATGCCAGGTCGGGCTCCTCTTAGTCAGGTCGTAGAGCCGGAGAAACTCCGCCCAAAAAAAACACCCTGCAGGACCGAGGGTTCCTCTGATTTCTGAGTTTTGAGTTCGTGAAGAAAAAGAAAAATTGTTTGATATGAAATAAATTTAAACGTCACAAAGAAAAATGTTTGTTGTCGTTTTGTTCACGTCCACCAGAGGACGACTTCCAGATGTTTTAGTCAGAAAAATAAATGTGAACTGGGATTGGCTGGTGTGTGTGTGTGTGTGCGTGCGTTGTGGAATAAGGGTTCTGTCCTCTGAACCGCTGGAGGACAGAAGGGGTCTGAACCGCTGACCCCTAACATGGTCACGAGGGATCCTGGTTGATTGAAGGTGGAGACATAGGATACAGTCCGCAGGCTACCGTAGACCGCGATCGACTGGTTCGGCACCCCATACACCAGACATGGGCAAACTACGTCCTGCGGGCCACATGTGGCCCGTTAAACGTTTTAATCCGGCCCCCAAAAAATTAAAGAAACCATGTTAATGATTTATTTTTCCTGTAATTCTGATATTTCGTCTCTAGATGATGCCAAAGATAAAACAACACTGCTCCCATTAAAATGTGTGTTTTCTTTACGACCACGTCTTTACAGATTGTCAGTAGATTTCAAACCTACATTTTAAACCTAGCGTTCTAGATGCACGTTTTTTTAAGCGGTAGGGCGCTTGATTTTAACGTTGGTGCGCTAGATTACGTGCGCGTAGCGGCCCCAATGGCTTTCCATATCTAGTGCGCTTGTTTACCAAAGCATGCCATCCCTCTGCTCCTGTTCCCACCCCTTGGTCAAATGTTAGAACCCAATGTGACCAGCCAATCAGAAAGCTTGCCCAGCCTGCCCTCCTCCATCATGAGCCGTCTTAAAATCCCATCTTCCATTTTTAAATGCTGCCTCTCCGTTGGTACGTCATCAGGATGTCTCTGGGTCTGATTGTGTTGGTACACAATGGGAACACTGAGTGCCATGCGCAGACAGATGGAGGGCGAACACAGAACAATACTACCCTGTGTTTGGAATCCAAGAAGCTCTACAGACAGACCACAGACCTGCTGGAGAGACTGTCTCACAGCTGGACAGAGAACACCTCAGGATCCACCTCAGGATCCTTCAGAGTGAGATGCAGGGATGCAGCCATGACGGTTACTAGGCAACCGTGAGGTGTAGTAAAAAAGTTACAATGTATTTATTAGAGGTGTCAGAATGACAGGTGTGGGAGTTAGAGGAAGAATGACTCAGAACTCGTTTTTAGTTTTTTATTTCAGTTAAAATTACAATAAAAAAAAAATGTAGAAAAAAGTTAAAAAAACCAAGAATGTTAAAAATCAACGCAACGACAGGGATTAAACGTCTCTTCTGAGAACGGTCAAATTGACGGTGTTCCCCTGAGATCTCCAACCCGTTGAGTTGCAACGCGCATATAACGCGCATGCCCAGAACGCTCCCCTCTCTCTTCCAGCGACAACTCCGACCGGGTTGCGCAGATCTCTACAGAACGGCTTTGGTAGTTCTAGAGTTAAAGCCATAAGGAGCATGGTGACGTGGTCCGGGTTTCACATAAAAAAAAAAAAAAAAAAAAAAGACACTTTTTGCAACAAAATTACTAAAAAAGAAAAGAAAGATTTATTGCAGAAAAAAATCATTAGTTCAAACTGAATGGAAGCCACGCCTAAAGACTGGGAGGTGGGTTTATAAAGGGTCTGAGGGAAAGTTGCCCATCTTATGCCAATTTAGTAAGAAATTCCTTTCCAACCACCTAAGGAACAGGGTGATGCCGCCTGAGATCCGGCCCCAGATAAGAGGAAGACGACAGAACAGAATGGGCATTGGTTTAATGGTACACCGCTGAAGCTGGCGAAGCTGGTTTTGCGCTAGCTAACATTAACAATGCCAAACCAAAGTTCATTGTTGCCATGGATCTCCAACCCTACCCTCACCATAGTAACCAGGATCTACGTTCCTACCCTCACCATGGTAACCAGGATCTATGTTCCTACCCTCACCGTGGTAACCAGGATCTACGTTCCTACCCTCACCATGGTAACCAGGATCTACGTTCCTACCCTCACCATAGTAACCTGGACCCACGTTCCTACCCTCACCATGGTAACCAGGATCTACGTTCCTACCCTCACCATGGTAACCAGGATCTACGTTCCTACCCTCACCATGGTAACCAGGACCTACGTTCCTACCCTCACCGTGGTAACCAGGATCTACGTTCCAACCCTCACCATGGTAACCAGGATCTACGTTCCTACCCTCACCATGGTAACCAGGATCTACGTTCCTACCCTCACCGTGGTAACCAGGATCTACGTTCCTACCCTCACCATGGTAACCAGGATCTACTTTCATACCCTCACCATGGTAACCAGGATCTACGTTCCTACCCTCACCATGGTAACCAGGATCTACGTTCCTACCCTCACCATGGTAACCAGGATCTAGGTTCCTACCCCCACCATGGTAACCAGGATCTAGGTTCCTACCCTCACCGTGGTAACCAGGATATATGTTCCTACCCTCACCATGGTAACCAGGATCTAGGTTCCTACCCTCACCATGGTAACCAGGATATATGTTCCTACCCTCACCGTGGTAACCACTTCAACGTCTGACATCGATCCAGCAACGCCGTGCCTGCTTGTAAAATGCTCAAAACCGCTCCACTGAAGTTTGTGAAACGTTTAGTCTCTGCCATTCCAACGCTGGCGAAGCAGAGAAGTTCAAAACTTAAGTAGCAGTAGGCGGGTTCTCCAGGAACATCAGCGGTGGGCAAACCTATGCCACCCTCCCGCTGAGAGCCAACGGTAGTATACAGTGGGATGACGACAAAATGGCGACCACTCAGCGTGCACATGCAAACCAAAGGGATGTAACTAGGCAGCCATCTTGGAAAGGGCATAAAAGAGGAAGTACTATTGAGTCCAAACCGGAAAAAGTAAGCAGGTCCAAGCAGGAAGTAGGGGCGTTACGAAGCAGCGCCATCAGTCCGTGCTGCCATAGTGATTGCCAGTCAAAGTGTTTTCCTGTAAGTTGGTTTGAGCCGTTTCCTCCTGAGAGACGACGGGTTCGATCGGCTGCAGGAAGAAGTTGGTGACGCAGGAAACCTGCACGGGCGAGAGAACATGGTGTGTTTTATAAACAGTCATAACCCCACACACTCAGACCATCTATGTTCCTACCCTCACCATGGTAACCAGGATCTACGTTCCTACCCTCACCATGGTAACCAGGATCTATGTTCCTACCCTCACCATGGTAACCAGATCTACGGTCCTACCCTCACCGTGGTAACCAGGATCTATGTTCCTACCCTCACCGTGGTAACCAGGATCTACGTTCCTACCCTCACCATGGTAACCAGGATCTACGTTTCTACCCTCACCATGGTAACCAGGATCTACGTTACTACCCTCACCATGGTAACCAGGATCTACGTTTCTACCCTCACCATGGTAACCAGGATCTACGTTCCTACCCTCACCATGGTAACCAGGATCTATGTTCCTACCCTCACCATGGTAACCAGGATCTATGTTCCTACCCTCACCATGGTAACCAGATCTACGGTCCTACCCTCACCATGGTAACCAGGATCTAGGTTCCTACCCTCACCATGGTAACCAGGATCTACGTTCCTATCCTCACCATGGTAACCAGGATCTACGTTCCTGCCCTCACCACGGTAACCAGGATCTACGTTCCTACCCTCACCATGGTAACCAGGATCAACGTTCCTACCCTCACCATGGTAACCAGGATCTACGTTCCTACCCTCACCATGGTAACCAGGATCAACGTTCCTACCCTCACCATGGTAACCAGGATCTATGTTCCTACCCTCTCATGATACTCACAGTGAGAAACGCCACCGTGCCCCCCAGCAGCAGCCCGGTCAACACGTCGCTCCAGTGGTGCTTGTAGTCCGACACCCGGGATAGACCAACGTAGACCGCGGTGGAGAAGAGGAAGAACTGGATGGTGGGGCGCAGCAGGCGTGCCCATTGTGCCTTCAGCCTGGCCTGGACGTAAAGCTGGCGAGAAGGATTTAAAGTGGAAAAACATGATCCAAACAGTGCCAATTAGAGAGGGTAAAACGTCCTAAAAACAGAAAGACAATCTAATAAAGCCGCATTCCAACGGGTAATAAAATAAAGCGGAGCCGGACTCACCACGAGGAAGACCATGCAGAACATGGCGAAGGAAGAATGACCCGAAAAAAACGACAACCTGTGAAGAAATCGTTCATTAAGACCAGGTATACCCGTCAAAACCGGGTCACGCCACCTGAAGAAATTCACTGCTCGTTGTCTACCGTTAAACAACACCCACATTCGCCCGACCACCAGCTGACGTCAACAAAGTTTGAGCGGTAAACAGCTAAACAGCCGCCGGCCCTTTAACCAGCCGCCGGCCCTTTAACCAGCCGCCGGCCCTTTAACCAGCCGCTGGCCCTTTAACCAGTTCCCTGCCCTTTAACCAGCCCGCTGCCCTTTAACCAGTCCCCTGCCCTTTAACCAGTCCCCTGCCCTTTAACCAGCCCGCTGCCCTTTAACCAGCCCTCTGCCCTTTAACCAGTCCCCTGCCCTTTAACCAGCCCCCTGCCCTTTAACCAGCCCCCTGTCCTTTAACCAGCCCCCTGTCCTTTAACCAGCCCTCTGCCCTTTAACCAGCCCTCTGCCCTTTAACCAGCCCTCTGCCCTTTAACCAGCCCTCTGCCCTTTAACCAGCCCCCTGCCCTTTAACCAGCCCCCTGCCCTTTAACCAGCCCCCTGCCCTTTAACCAGCCCTCTGCCCTTTAACCAGCCGCCGGCCCTTTAACCAGCCCCCTGCCCTTTAACCAGCCCTCTGCCCTTTAACCAGCCCCCTGCCCTTTAACCAGCCCTCTGCCCTTTAACCAGCCCTCTGCCCTTTAACCAGCCCTCTGCCCTTTAACCAGCCCCCTGCCCTTTAACCAGCCCCTTGCCCTTTAACCAGCCCCCTGCCCTTTAACCAGCCCCTTGCCCTTTAACCAGCCCCCTGCCCTTTACGAGCCAGGTGGTATGACCCGGTGGTTTACTGCGTGTAACTCAGAGATGCCAACGTAAACATTACCTCGCCTCCGCCACCTGGAAGGGGTCTCCGGTGCAGGTGACGTTCACCACGTACCCGCCTGCTTTACAGCTGAGACGTTCCGGTTTACAGACGGACAGGAAGTTCGGCCGGAGACGCCCGATGGAATACTTGGCGATGTCGGTGAGCGACTGGTTGGCGACCGCTCCGAACAGGAAGCTGCCCACGGCCTTGTAGATGCAGCAGACGTACTTCCTCCTCAGTGATTGGCTGTTGATGCGGAACAGGAATACGGACAGGAACTCCCCACAGAGGATCTAAGAGGGAAGGAGATGGGGAGGGTGATCAAGAGGGGGGAGAGAGACAGACTCTGGGTGATCAAGAGGGGGAGAGAGACAGACTCTGGGTGATCAAGAGGGGGAGAGAGACAGACTCTGGGTGATCAAGAGGAGGGGGGAGACAGACTCTGGGTGATCAAGAGGGGGGAGAGACAGACTCTGGGTGATCAAGAGGGGGGAGAGACAGACTCTGGGTGATCAAGAGGGGGGGATGTTAGGGCGGCCATGTTTTATTTTATTTTTTTTACACTTCCTGTTTTATTTTCATTTTACAGTTTTTTCACAAAAAAGTCGCAAAAAAAGTTGAAATAAGTTTTTTTTTTCCACAAAAAAAAGCAGCGCAAAAACGCTTAAAAAGTTTTAAAAAATTGCCAAAAAAGAAAAAAAAAAAAAAAATTGTAAAAAAAATTTAAAGTAAAAAAAAAAAAAAAAATTACAAAAAAAGTTAAAAAAATATTGCAAAAAAATCACCTTTAAAAAAAAAAAAAAAAAATCACAAAAAAGTAGAAAAAAACGCAAAGGAAAATAAATAAAAAATTACAAAAAATAAATAAATCACAAAGTAAAAAAAAAAAAAAAAATCACACAAAAAAAAAGTCGCAAAAATGTAAAAAAAACCTAGTAAAGCGGTCGAAAAAAAAAAAAAGTCGGAAATGTCGCAAAAAGTTGAAAAAACTTTGCGAATGCGACGTTTTTCGTCAAAAATGGTTAAAAATTTGGTGATAAATAAAGTTTGCAAAAAAACAAAAATAGATAAAAAAATAGAAAAAACTGCAGTTTTTCCTCAAAAAAGTTGTGAAAACGAGTCAGACAGACTCTGGGTAATCGGGAGGCGGTGACCCAGACCGGGCGCTTCCAGATGCCCGTCTGTGATCAGGAACCCTTGGTGGTGAGATGAGGAGGAGTGTACCCGCTAAGAAGAAGTGGCACACTGAGAGGACTGAGGAGAGCAGACAGGGGGACAGACAGATGGGCACGACAGCCCCGGCTACAACGCCCGAACTTTACCGCCTGGGCGTTTCTTTAGCGGTGAACGTTAACAATGCCAACCCAAAGCTCATCACCGCCATGGATCGCCATGTCAACGCCCGACGCCATCCCGGCATCGCCATGTCCGCTTTCAAAACTCTTACAACCTCTCCGCCGAAGGTTGTGCCACATTTAGCCGTCACCAGAGCAACGCTGGTGAAGCGGCACTGGTCCTACGTTGGCGGTGTGACCGGGGTCTAAGAGGAAGTGGCACAGACTTACCGTAATCAGAGTGAAAGGGATCATGACGCCGCCCAGCAGCTGGTGAGAGATGGTATCATCCTTCACCGGGTATCTGATGGAATCATCGTCACAGAAGAGACCCCGTTTGAACGGGTCGTGTTGGACGTTGAGGATGAAAGACGGAAGCCCGACTGTGAAGAAAAACAAACGGTATTTATTACACGAGACAGGACGGAAGCAGAGGAACGGACCAACCACCCCAACGTGAAGATGGCAGCTCTGATACTGGGCATACCGATGCCGAGATAAACACGTCTAACCAGCCCACATTCCTCTGATGACGTCACTGGTTCACAACTTGTTCTCAAAACCGAGCTCCTCCTGGATGGCAGAGCTCAATCCATCTGGTTACCATGGTGAGGGTAGGAACATAGATCCTGGTTACCATGGTGAGGGTAGGAACATAGATCCTGGTTACCATGGTGAGGGTAGGAACGTAGATCCTGGTTACCATGGTGAGGGTAGGAACGTAGATCCTGGTTACCATGGTGAGGGTAGGAACATAGATCCTGGTTTCCATAGTGAGAGTAGGAACGTAGATCCTGGTTACCATGGTGAGGGTAGGAACGTAGATCCTGGTTACCATGGTGAGGGTAGGAACGTAGATCCTGGTTACCATGGTGAGTGTAGGAACATAGATCCTGGTTACCATGGTGAGGGTAGGAACGTAGATCCTGGTTACCATGGTGAGGGTAGGAACATAGATCCTGGTTACCATGGTGAGGGTAGGAACATAGATCCTGGTTACCATGGTGAGGGTAGGAACATAGATCCTGGTTACCATGGTGAGGGTAGGAACGTAGATCCTGGTTACCATGGTGAGGGTAGGAACGTAGATCCTGGTTACCATGGTGAGGGTAGGAACGTACATCCTGGTTACCGTGGTGAGGGTAGGAACGTAGATCCTGGTTACCATGGTGAGGGTAGGAACGTAGATCCTGGTTACCATGGTGAGGGTAGGAACATAGACCCTGGTTACCATGGTGAGGGTAGGAACATAGATCCTGTTTACCATGGTGAGGGTAGGAACATAGATCCTGGTTACCATGGTGAGGGTAGAAACGTAGATCCTACCCTCCATTCCGTCGTCTTCTGCTGGATCTCAGGAGGTAACAGCCTCAGACGGGAAGCCCAGGATTCTCCCACCCCGGCTGTATTCTCCAGCTCACCCAGTAGGAACCTGAGTCGTTCCCCAGCCAGCTGAGACATAGTCTTTCCAGCAGGTTCAGGGTTTGCTTCTTGTTCTCCTCCTGGTAAGACATGCCCAAAACACCTCACCACCGAGGGAGGAATTCTAACCAGATGCCCGAACCACTCCACCTGGCATCTCCTGACCCATTCCAACCGTTCAAGGAGCCCTCTAGTGGAGTTCAGGGAAATAAACAGGGCTTAAACACAGGGGATGATGAGACACAGGTGTGGCAGGAACAGGATATGATGTCATCATGGAAGATGACATCATATCCTGTTGATATGATGGAGGATGAGTGTCGAAAGAAAGGTGAGCTTTGACTGGGAGGGGCAGAAGGGTTATGACATGGGGACCTCCTTCACCCCAAAAACCAACTCCACAACTTATCTGTCATCTGATTGGACAAAAAAAACTTAATCCATTTCTCACAGAAACTAAAAATACAGACATTTTTTCGTCTTTAAGAACTTGTTTTTTTGAGACTGTAAAAATGAGGAAGTGACTCACTGAGAATCAGGCAGGTGAGGTCCAACAGCAGCAGAGGAATTCCAGATGTTTCAAACATGATCCAGATGTGCTTGATCCCTGGAAGTCCTTAGAGTGGGTTCCACCTTCTTACAGGTTCATTTTGTTTCTGTTTTAAAAGCTTCTGGATGTGAATCAGAAGCAGTTTTCACACACACACACACTCTGGATCAGAGCTTCACAAACTGCACACACATCATTTCCGTCCTTCAGAGGATCACTGCTGCGTTCAAAGACCGCTGGGAAATCTGAGAATCAGAGCTTAGAAAAAAATCAGAAAGGGAGGAGTTTTAAGAAAAAAAAAAATTAGAGTTTTTTTTGTAAAAATATATATATATATATTTTTAATTTTTAAAAATTTACAGATAAATTTTGTTATCATTTTTTTTTCTCTTTAATATTCATTCATCTTGTGAACCGTCCATCCCTACTAGGGTTCCGGGGGGTGTTGGAGCCTATCCCGGTGGATTCCAGGCAGGGTACACCCTGAACAGGTCCCCAGTCTGTCACAGATCCACACACACACACACACACACACACACACACACACACACACACACACACACACACACACACACACTCCTTCCTAGGAGGAATTTCATATCAGCCAATCAACCTAACATGTATGTGTTTGTAGAAAACCAGATAAAGCCCACACATACACATGTAGAACATGCAAACTACACACAGAAGGTCCAGTGTTCCAAGCCTTGTCCCTGACCTTCTAGCTGTGAGACCACTGTGCTACCCACTTCACCACTGTTTAGTCTTGTTTTGAAGTTGTTTCCCCTTTTTATTAAACACTTCCTTTTCTTGTTCACTTTCATTTATCATGTGGTTTCCTGTTTGTTTCATTTCTATCCTTCCATCTCCCAATATGCCCACTCACACACACGCACACACAGGACATCTGTACCAACCCCATAGAACCTGCCCTCTTTGGGCATGACCCATAGTGCCATGGTAAGTCACCATAAGGCAGGACACATGTACCAGGTAAGACACGGCAGGTTTCTAAAGTCAGTATTAATGATGAGGATTAAACAGAGGGGTCAGAAATGTCATGATGGAGCTGGTGGTGGTGAAGTAGGACCCAGATGCAATGACAGTTTTAACCAGTTTATTGAAAGAAGTGAGGAACCACAAAGAACTCGGAAAGATGGGTAACCGGAGGGAGACCTCGGGTGGAGGATGAGGGAGTAGAAGGTTGGAGCTCGGCTGGGTGAAGAGAGGCCAGATGAGAGAGCTTGGCAGGAAGGTTGGGTGCATCGGGAACCATGGTGAGTGTAGGAACGTAGATCCTGGTTACCATGGTGAGGGTAGGAACGTAGTTCCTGGTTACCATGGTGATGGTAGGAACGTAGATCCTGGTTACCATGGTGATGGTAGGAACGTAGATCCTGGTTACCATGGTGAGAGTAGGAACGTAGATCCTGGTTACCATGGTGAGGGTAGGAACGTAGACCCTGGTTACCATGGTGAGGGTAGGAACGTAGATCCTGGTTACCATGGTGAGGGTAGGAACATAGATTCTGGTTACCATGGTGAGGGTAGGAACATAGATCCTGGTTACCATGGTGAGAGTAGGAACGTTGATCCTGGTTACCATGGTGAGGGTAGGAATGTAGATCCCGGTTACCATGGTGAGGGTAGGAACGTAGATCCTGGTTACCATGGTGAGGGTAGGAACGTTGATCCTGGTTACCATGGTGAGGGTAGGAACGTAGATCCTGGTTACCATGGTGACGGTAGATCCTTGTTACCATGGTGAGGGTAGAAAAGAACGCATACAAAAGAACGGGTCACATTAATACTAGTAATATTTTATTTTAGAACGGCCATCTTGGAGGTGAACCTCCAGACAGATCATGTTTGTTTTTGTGAGTTCTGGTGAATCTGGATCTCTCGTCTGAAGAAGATTTCGCCCAGCTTTCCGTGCGATGCTTCGTTCACTGCTTTGGTCTGCATGCACATCTTGAACTTGTCAGCAGGAAGCTCATCGGAGCAGATCTTCTCGTGCCAAAGATGAAAAAGCGCCCGAGAAGGAGCTCGAACCACCATCAGCTTACTGTGCAGGTACTTCCTGTACAGGTGCACATCTTCTAAACCCCAACCTCTCACGCTTCGGTCGAACCCGCCTGTTGGAGGAGGAACACGTTAACATCTGGTTTGAAAACCTGTCCGTCATCATGTAAAAAAAACATGCATGTTAGGTTGATTTATTCTGTTGTCTTCCGCTTATCCAGGGCCGGGTGGCAGGATAACAGCCTCAGGCTGGAAGCCCAGGCTTCTCTCACCCCGGCTGCATCCTCCAGCTCACCCAGGAGGATACTGAGGTGTTCCCTGTCCAGCTGAGAGACATAGTCTCTCCAGCAGGTCCGGGGTCTGCCTCTAGGTATCTTTCCAGCAGAACGTGCCTAAAACACCTCACCAGCAAGAGAGACATCCTAACCAGATACCTGAACCACCTCATCTAGATTCTCCCGACTCGGAGGAACAACTACTCTACTCTGAGCTTTTACTGAACAAACAAAACCGTGGTGAGAGCGGCCATGCTGATTGGTCTAGAGACAGTGTGGTGAGAGCAGACATGCTGATTGGTCTAGAGACAGTGTGGTGAGAGCGGCCATGCTGATGGGTCTAGAGACAGTGTGGTGAGAGCGGCCATGCTGATGGGTCTAGAGACAGTGTGGTGAGAGCGGCCATGCTGATTGGTCTAGAGACAGTGTGGTGAGAGCGGCCATGCTGATTGGTCTAGAGACAGTGTGGTGAGAGCGGCCATGCTGATTGGTCTAGAGACAGTGTGGTGAGAGCGGCCATGCTGATGGGTCTAGAGACAGTGTGGTGAGAGCGGCCATGCTGATTGGTCTAGAGACAGTGTGGTGAGAGCGGCCATGCTGATGGGTCTAGAGACAGTGTGGTGAGAGCGGCCATGCTGATTGGTCTAGAGACAGTGTGGTGAGAGCGGCCATGCTGATTGGTCTAGAGACAGTGTCACTGAGAAAAAGACAGGAAACAGAGATGTTTGTATCAGAGATGAAGATGCTGAGGATCTCTCTGGGAGTGACCAGGATGGACAGGATCAGAGGAACAGCACATGTTAGAGGTTTTAAAGTCAGAGAGGTCAGACTGAGATGGTTTGGACATGTGCAGAGGAGAGAGAGAGAGTACATCAGAAGAAGGATGCTGGGTTTGGAACCACCAGGAAAGAGGACTAGAGGAAGACCAAAGAGGAGGTTCATGGATACAGTGAAGGAAGACATGAAGATAGTTGGTGTGACTGAAGAAGATGCAGCAGATAGGGTTAGATGGAGGATACTGACTTGATGTGGCGCCCCCTGAAGGGAGATGGAGGAAGGAGGAGACTAAATAAACTTTCTAAACACTGTCTTTAAATCATTGCCAACATGGACCGTATGGCATGGTTGATCTCCTTTTTTTCAGCTACAGAACTACAAACATGGCGGACAAACACATGCGGACATCTTTGTTCTCTGATTGGTTTGGACATTTTCAAATCACTAAGTTGGGGCACCAGCCCAGCAAGCACTAGTGACCTGGGACAGAGGTGCACTCCCAAAGTGCTGAATGTGAATTCAGTTGCGGGGGTTTGTGACGGCTTCCGCCTCACGAGTTGGCGGATTGGAAAGTGGTCACCAACAGAAATCTCAAGAGCATGGGACAGGATTTGGAAAAAAAGCGGCTGCACACCAAGGGATCTAATTTGCCCTCGACTATGGACGAACACATCATTTCTTCTTGACCAATAGAGGCTGGATTTTTGGACTGAACTGATTAAAACCCTCTTAAGTTTTTTGTCATGAACACTCATCAAGGATAAACTTTAAACCAAGACCGTAACCTTGGTTACCATAGCAACATGGAGGGACTCATAGCGATCCCTGATGCCCTCTGAACTCCTCTGCCACACCTTCAGCAGGACGTCCTGCAACGCTCTAAAATCATCCTCACCAATGTTTATGAAATCAGACTTGTACTGGCACATCATCCCAAAGCCGAAATCTCTCCAGAATCCAGTTTCCTTCGTTTGGACCTAAAACAAAAAGAATGAGAGAGTTTCTTCCAGAAGTTTTCAAACGTTTTTTCTCACCAGCTGCTGTTGAAGAGAAGGGAGGACGGTCTGGTTGCTGTAGATGATGGACGGGTTGTACTGGCTGAAGAGGACCGGGTAGTAAACTCTCTTTCCTGCAGACACAAAAAAAAACAGGTAAAAACTCAGAGGATGAAAAGGAGGCCATGTCACACGGGGTCGAGTCACTGGGCAATAGCCTCAGATGGGAAACCCAGGCTTCTCTCACCCCGGCTGCATCCTCCAGCTCACCCAGGAGGATCCTGAGGTGTTCCCTGTACAGCTGTGAGACAGTCTCTCCAGCAGTCCAGCGGGGTCTGCCTCTGGGTCTCCTTCCGGTGGGACGAAACACCTCACCAACGAGGCTTTAAAGAGGCATCCTAACCAGATGCCCAAACCACAACACGTGGCTTCACTCGACCCAGAGGAGTAGGGCTCTACTTCGAGCTCCTCCCAGACGGCAGAGTTCCTACCTCTATCTCCGAGTGAGAGCCCAGTCACCCTGCAGAGGATGATCATTTCGGCCGCTTGTACCCGGGATCTCGTTGTTTCAGTCACCACCCAATGCTGGTTACCATGGTGAGGGTAGGAACGTAGATCCTGGTTACCACGGTGAGGGTAGGAACGTAAATCCTGGTTACCATGGTGAGGGTAGGAACGTAGATCCTGGTTACCATGGTGAGGGTAGGAACGTAGATCCTGGTTACCATGGTGAGGGTAGGAACGTAGATCCTGGTTACCATGGTGAAGGTAGGAATGTAGATCCTGGTTACCATGGTGAGGGTAGGAACGTAGATCCTGGTTACCATGGTGAGGGTAGGAAAGTAGATCCTGGTAACCATGGTGAGGGTAGGAACGTAGATCCTGGTTACCATGGTGAGGGTAGGAACCTAGATCCTGGTTACCATGGTGAGGGTAGGAACCTAGATCCTGGTTACCATGGTGAGGGTAGGAAAGTAGATCCTGGTAACCATGGTGAGGGTAGGAACGTAGATCCTGGTTACCATGGTGAGGGTAGGAACGTAGATCCTGGTTACCATGGTGAAGGTAGGAATGTAGATCCTGGTTACCATGGTGAGGGTAGGAACGTAGATCCTGGTTACCATGGTGAGGGTAGGAAAGTAGATCCTGGTAACCATGGTGAGGGTAGGAACGTAGATCCTGGTTACCATGGTGAGGGTAGGAACGTAGATCCTGGTAACCATGGTGAGGGTAGGAACGTAGATCCTGGTTACCATGGTGAGGGTAGGAACGTAGATCCTGGTTACCATGGTGAGGGTAGGAACCTAGATCCTGGTTACCATGGTGAAGGTAGGAACGTAGATCCTGGTTACCATGGTGAGGGTAGGAACGTAGATCCTGGTTACCATGGTGAGGATACGAACGTAGATCCTGGTTACCATGGTGAGGGTAAGATAGTACTTTGTACATCCTGGTTATTAATACGAATGACCAGTTAAATCTGGCAGGAAGATTTCCTTCATTTAATCTCATTTTGTTCTGACCGGGTTCAGCGTTGAGCCGACAGGACGTGAGGAACTCAGCAGTGAAATGAATGTCCACATCACAGAAGAAAAGCAACACGTTCTGTCTCTTTCTCCAGGATCTGGCTCCAACATCCAGACCTCTCCCACGAGAAAACTCCTCGTTCATCTGGATCAACGTAAAGCTCCTGAAGCGGGTCTCCCTGAGGGCAAAAAACAGGAAGTGCTGTCATACTGGCATCAGAGATGGAACGCAGGACGAATCAGCATGCTGATGCTCGATGGAAAAATGTACTGATACTGTATATAAAGACTTCATTTGAGCAGATGTTTTGGCTTACATTTTGCACCTTGTGCCATGGTGCCTCTCTCATCTGGAACACTTCCTACCCTCCTATCTTGCCCTCAGCCCTAATTGGACACACCTGGTCCCAGTGCTACCTTCAAGCAGCCATGATGGCTCACACTGCTATCCTGGTTCCTCGCCCTAATTCCAGTTTTCAATTCCCTGCCTTCCTGCTGAGCTCCAACCTTCTGGCCCCTCATCGTCCAGCTGAGCTCCAACCTTCTGGCCCCTCATCGTCCAGCTGAGCTCCATCCTTCTGGCCCCTCATCGTCCAGCTGAGCTCCAACCTTCTGGCCCCTCATCGTCCAGCTGAGCTCCAACCTTCTGGCCCCTCATCGTCCAGCTGAGCTCCAACCTTCTGGCCCGTCATTGTCCGGTTTAGTTCCATCCCTCAGGCCCCTCATCACCCAGCCCTCCATCCCTCTGGTTCCCTAGACGACTAACATTCTGGTTCCTCTGGCCACTCATCTTGCTGAGTTCTCTCTGGTTCTAACTGTAAGACTAGTCAGACCTCAGCTGGACGTCGTGGGGACCAGAGGGATAGAGCTCAACAGGACGGGTGAAGGACCAGAGGGTCGGAGCTCGGCTGGGTGATGAAGAACCAGACGTAGGAGCTCAGGAGGAAGCCAGGGGGAACGAGTTCAGCAGGGTGAGGAGCTACGGAGCTAAGGATTGAAACCATGTGTGCCAAATTAGGTCAGAGGGCAGAAAAGGAGGGAAGGGGTGTTCCAGATGAGAGACCCTGAGATGAGAGGGGCACCATGGCACACATTCATACCTGATGGTGGAAGCTGCCATGCAAGCTGGAAACCACCATCAGGAGACATTGGGGGTTCGGTGTCTTGCTCAGGGACGCCTCAGCATGAACTCCGGACTAGGGGTTGAACTGGGCAACTCTCTGGTTGCAGGACGGTTGTCCTACAGACTGAGCCATCCTTCCCCTGGCATATGTGATGATAATCTAATGGTGCTGCCCGTTATTACTCAGATTGAAGTGTAAGCTGTGATGGCATAACACACAAGCGAACCCTAAGTAGATTTAGAAGCTGCCTGGTGGTTAAACGTGGGCAAAAGAAGAGACTAGTGGGCACAAGCTGAAGTGAATGGAGGACAGTGGCATGAGGCATAGATTCAGGGGCACACACACCTTATAAATAAAGAACCCAGGTGAGGATATGAGCGTGTAGACGTTACCTGGTGGTCTGATCCAGCACAGCTTTCACCTGGTCGATCTGGTCCGAACCGAAGTAGACCACGGTCAGATGGACGTTTCCATCCTGCTGGATACACACTTCCCTGAAAAAAGAAAAGGCTTTGTTTAGTTAAAGAATTACCTTTATGAAAAACAGGACTGTGAAATTAGGATGTTTCGATCCGTTTTCTTTTGCTTATCCACGACCGGGTGATGGTGGCGACAGCCTCGGACGGGAAGCCCAGGCTTCTCTTAACCCGGCTGCATCCTCCAGCTCACCCAGGAGGATCCTGAGGTGTTCCCTGTCCAGCTGTGAGACATAGTCTCTCCAGCAGGTCAGGGGTCTGCCTCTGGGTCTCCTTCTAGTGAGACGGAACACCTCACCATAGAGGAGGCATCCTAGGCAGATGCCCAAACCACACCATTTGGCTTCTTTCGACCCGGAGGAGCAACAGCTCTGCTCCAATCTCCTCCCAGACGGCGGAGCTCCTTCTTCTATCTCTGTGTGAGACCCCAGCCACCCTGCAGAGGAAGATCATTTCAGCCACTTGTATCCGTGATCTTGTTCTTTCCCACCCACAGCTGGTTACCATCGTGAGGGTAGGAACGTAGATCCTGGTTACCGTGGTGAGGGTAGGAACGTAGATCCTGGTTACCATGGTGAGGGTAGGAATGTAGATCCTGGTTACCATGGTGAGGGTAGGACTGTAGATCCTGGTTATCACAGTGAGGGTAGGAACGTAGATCCTGGTTACCATGGTGAGGGTAGGAACGTAGATCCTGGTTACCATGGTGAGGGTAGGAACGTAGATCCTGGTTACCATGGTGAGGTTAGGAACATAGATCCTGGTTACCATGGTGAGGGTAGGAACGTAGATCCTGGTTACCATGGTGAGGGTAGGAACATAGATCCTGGTTACCATGGTGAGGGTAGGAACGTAGATCCTGGTTACCATGGTGAGGGTAGGAACGTAGATCCTGGTTACCACGGTGAGGGTAGGAACGTAGGTCCTGGTTACCATGGTGAGGGTAGGAACGTAGGTCCTGGTTACCATGGTAAAGGTAGGAACATAGATCCTGGTCACCATGGTGAGGGTAGGAACGTAGATCCTGGTTACCATGGTGAGGTTAGGAATGTAGATTCTGGTTACCATGGTGAGGGTAGGAACGTAGATCCTGGTCACCATGGTGAGGTTAGGAATGTAGATTCTGGTTACCATGGCGGACTGAAGTATCGTCCTAATTACTGCAGACGCTGCACCGATCCGTCTGATGATCTTCCGCTCCATTGTTCCCCGTTTTGTAACCAAGCTGTTAAAATCAAACTTATTTTTGTTGGGTTCAGATGGTGAGATCCTACCTGAAGTTACTAATGAACCTCCTGAAGGCCTCCACTCTGCCCGTCAGCGGTACGACGATGTTGATGACCATGCTGCGGGTACTGATGACCTCACTCTTCACCTTCATGACGGGACCGAACGGCCTGAAGAGAACCAGCTGTGTGAAGTCCTGCTGATCGTCACCTCTGAAGCTCAGCTCGTAGACCGTACCCCGATCCCGCTCAGTACGAGTCAGCCCTGAAACACACCCAGTTACTTCTGGGGTAAGGTATCGTCTACCCGCTCCAAGATGGCAGCCGCAGTAGCCAATGCAGGGCCTTCTCTTTATGTTTATGTGTGCCACGCCCAAGTAACCCATTGTTTTTTTATTCTTTGTGGTTGCAGGTGTTCGTCTCCTTGGAAGGTGCGCGGTTTGGGGTGTTCAGGTGGTTTCTAACCTTGGATAAAGTCTGAAGGGGAGAACGTGTTCTTCCTCCTGTTCTCCTCACGATGTCCGGGTCCGTTTAGAATGTGGAGCCCTGTTTCCACGACGCCTACCAGCTCATCCTTACGGTCCTTCCTCACAGGCTTCTCAGCGGGGTGTCGGGTTAGACCCGTTTCCAGCTGGTAGACCCTGTTTGATTCAGACAGCAGAAAATCATTAAGCGATACCATGGGGCTTAAAAAATAGAATCTCACCATGGTAACCAGGATCTACGTTCCAATCCTCACCATGGTAACCAGGATCTATGTTCCTACCCTCACCATGGTAACCAGGATCTACGTTCCTACCCTCACCATGGTAACCAGGATCTATGTTCCTACCCTCACCATGGTAACCAGGATCTACGTCCCTACCCTCACCATGGTAACCAGGATCTACGTTCCTACCCTCACCATGGTAACCAGGATCTACGTTCCTACCCTCACCATGGTAACCAGGATCTACATTACTACCCTCACCATGGTAACCAGGATCTATGTTCCTACCCTCACCATGGTAACCAGGATCTACGTTCCTACCCTCACCATGGTAACCAGGATCTACGTTCCTACCCTCACCATGGTAACCAGGATCTATGTTCCTACCCTCACCATGGTAACCAGGATCTACGTCCCTACCCTCACCATGGTAACCAGGATCTACGTTCCTACCCTCACCATGGTAACCAGGATCTACATTACTACCCTCACCATGGTAACCAGGATCTACATTACTACCCTCACCATGGTAACCGTGGTGACTTAAAGAGCGGCAGTATAAATGAGGATGGGCAGCTACATCCGATGATTAACAGATTTTACCGCCAGTCTGCATGCAGAGAGATTAAAGGTCAGATCAGAGCTGCCAGGACGTCCAGCACTCACGTCTGCAGCGTGAAGGCGTCGTAGGGAATCACAGCGTATTCGCTGGGCAGCGCCACACCATTGCTCACCTCCGCCCGGGTCAGCTGAGAGCGGAAGAACTCCTGAAAACAGGAAGCTAGTGTTATGATTAGCATTATGTGGGTGAAAAGCATGGTGACGTAACAGCGGGCCTGCCCAGGACACTGAGCGTGCCCAGGACTCTGAGCGTGCCCAGGACACTGAGCGTGCCCAGGACTCTGAGCGTGCCCAGGACACTGACCGTGCCCAGGACTCTGAGCGTGCCCAGGACACTGAGCGTGCCCAGGACACTGAGCGTGCCCAGGTTGGCTGATCCACTAAGATCTATAGGAACGGTAGGATTCTGTTGGTCTACCTTTAGGTCGGTCTGGGTGGAGGTTTTCTGTAGACTCTCCAGTCCTTCAGGCAGGATTCCTTTCCTTTTAGCTGCTTCCAGTGAGTCCTGCAGCTGCTGGGTTCGTTCCTGCAGGGCCTCCTTCAGCTGGGCGATCTGTTTGGTCAGACTGTGGAGGTAATGCCTGTGAGAGTCCTCCCTCTCCTGCAGCAGGGCCAGGTATCTCTCCTTACTGGTGGCCGCTCCGGGTACGAGCATGGAGGGTTGGTGGCTGGTTGTTGGTCTGCAGGCCAGCAGGTAAAACAACAGGAGGCAGCATGCTGGTCCCAGCAGGAGGAGGGCGAAACGTGTCAGCAGAGCTAGAATCCACCGTTTCAGCATCTTCAGTTTTTCACAGCTTCACATGATGCTTTTATTTTGAAATAAGAGGCTCTAAAAATTCACAAAAAACAAGAGATACTCATTTAAATAACTTTTGGAGGACGTGATGCAGCGACGATGACGACTACAGAGACAGTCGTGGGTTCAGGAGAACACCCCTGCCATGCCAGCATGCCACTCCCACTACTGACGGAGAGTCACCAACTCGAACTTCCTGAGGTCCTCTCCTGGTCGACGAGCACAGCATCACTGACCAGTGAAACCAAACAGTGACTTCTCCGTAAGCTGAGGAGAACCAGAGCCCAGCTCCCATCATCAGAGGCCCTACAGAGGGCATCCTCATCAGCTGCATCCCTGTGGAAGAGCAGCTGAGAGGATCAGGATAGAGGATGCAGCCGGGGTGAGAGAAGCATGGTCTAGGAATGAGTGATTGTGGGATGGTCAGTCCTAATTTGGCACACCTGGTCCCAATCCCCCGGTGTGTTTTGTTTCCCTTTGGACTATTTAAACCCTGGTGTCCCTCACTTCCTGTCTGGATCATTACCCTGCTCCACTGGCCTGCAGTGCTGCCTTCATGCAGCCATGATGGTGCACCCTGCTCTGGTTACCACGGTGAGGGTAGGAACGTAGATCCTGGTTACCATGGTGAGGGCAGGAACGTAGATCCTGGTTACCATGGTGAGGGTAGGAACGTAGATCCTGGTTACCATGGTGAGGGTAGGAACGTAGATCCTGGTTACCATGGTGAGGGTAGGAACCTAGATCCTGGTTACCATGGTGAGGGTAGGAACCTAGATCCTGGTTACCACGGTGAGGGTAGGAACGTAGATCCTGGTTATCACGGTGAGGGTAGGAACGTAGATCCTGGTTACCATGGTGAGGGTAGGAACGTAGATCCTGGTTACCATGGTGAGGGTAGGAACGTAGATCCTGGTTACCATGGTGAGGGTAGGAACCTAGATCCTGGTTACCATGGTGAGGGTAGGAACGTAGATCCTGGTTATCACAGTGAGGGTAGGAACGTAGATCCTGGTTACCATGGTGAGGGTAGGAACGTAGATCCTGGTTACCATGGTGAGGGTAGGAACGTAGATCCTGGTTACCATGGTGAGGGTAGGAACCTAGATCCTGGTTACCATGGTGAGGGTAGGAACCTAGATCCTGGTTACCACGGTGAGGGTAGGAACCTAGATCCTGGTTACCACGGTGAGGGTAGGAACGTAGATCCTGGTTATCACAGTGAGGGTAGGAACGTAGATCCTGGTTACCATGGTGAGCGTAGGAACTCAGATCCTGGTTGCTGAGGTTCTCCTTTCTGCCCCCCATATTCCAGCCGAGCTCCTACGTCTAGTCCGCCCTCATCCAGCCGAGCTTGTTTGTTTTTTTGGAGTTGATGCTCATAAAGATCAAGTCTAATAAGTTCTGATAAAGATTCTAAATCATCCTGCAGATAAAAAAAGGTCTAAACTCACCCTGAAGAGTTGGTGTGGATCATGGAGACGATGTGGTGCTGCTCCGAATCCAGCCGGTCCGTCTGAGAGCAGAAAGAAACCAACCAGCGTGGAGGAACAAACTTCCCTCTGTACGTTCATCCAGTCACACAGTCAGCTCTTTATGACCCAGGTACAAGACCTGCTTATACTCAGGTAGGTGTGTGTGTGTGTGTGTGTGTGTGTGTGTGTGTATACATATATGTGTATACATGTGTGTGTACACGTGTGTGTGTTCAAACTGCTTGAAAATGTCTGTCTGATTTTTGCGTTCTTTGGACCCAAAACAACAAAGAAAAATGGGACAAAAATGATTAAAATGATCCGTGTGGGGCTTCATGGTGGCCTCACAGCAACAAGGTCAGGGTCCGAGTCCTGGAGTGGAGGCAGGAGTTGATTAACTGGTATTTTTGTGTTTGTAGTTTGCATGTTCTACCTGTGAATGTGTGGGGTTTTCTCTGGGTTCCTCCAAAAACATACATTTTAGGTTGAGTTGATCGGCTGGTATGGAATTGCCCCTAGGTGTGTGTGTGTGTGTGTGTGTGTGTGTGTGTGTGTGTGTGTGTGTCTGCATGTCTGCATGGTGACGGGTCGCTGTGGTTCTGTGCTGGTGCGTCTCATTCCGGCCCCTCGTGGTACCGGTATTGTGTCTCCCCCGGTGCCCAAGAAGCTGCTCATGATGGCTGGTATCGATGACTGCTACACCTCCGCTCGGGGCTGCGCTGCCACTCACGGCAACTTGGCCAAGGCCACCTTAGATGCCATTTCAAAGACCTGCAGCTACCGGACCTCTGACGTCTGGAAGAGACAGTCTCCGTACCAGGAGTTCACGGACCATCTGACCAAGACTCACACCAGGGTGTCTGTGCAGAGGAGCCAGACTGTGCAGGCCGCCACTTCCTAGACAATATGGACTGAGAAGTGTTGAATGTTAGATGGTTGTCTGTGTGTGTGTGTGGCCTCTCAACCGACTGGCAACCTGTCCTGGGTGTACCCTGCCTGTCGTCTTGAATCAGCTGGGATTGGCTCCGGTACTTCCTGTGATCCATGTGTTCTTTCTTCTGTAGTTTTTTTTTCCATCATATAGAAAATGACAGAAACCCACCCCACCCTCTCTGGCTCTCCGGCTCTCCACCCTTCCTTTTTTCTCCCCGTCCTTCACGTCTCCGTTTACATTGGTCCCTAATTCTCCATCAGACCTTGGCCACGCCTCCAGAACTCCATATATGGACTATATAAATGATGTAATGCATGCTGATTGGTCCTCGCATGAAGCGATGGCTCCTTTAAATACCCATAAACAACGATTAAATTTATGGATGGAACCATGAGGTCAATCGTTCCGTTCAAATGTTTCCACTTATCCAGGGCCGGGTCACGGGGGTAACATCCTCAGACGGTAAACCCAGGCTTCTCTCACCCCGGCTTCATCCTCCAGCTCACCTGGAAGGATCCCAAGATGTCTGCCTCTTGGTCTGAAATGATCTTCCTCTGCAGGGTGGATGGGGTCCCTCTCAGAGATAGAGGGAGGAGTAGAGCCGATGCTCCTTCGGGTCGAGAAAAGCCAGATGGAGTGGTTTGGGCACCTGGTTAGGATGCCTACTGAGCGCCTTGCTGGTGAGGTGTTACGGGCACGTCCCACCGGGAGGGGGAGTGTTGTAGTTAAAGGGTGAAGAAGAGGACGGGTGAAGTGAGGAGTTCCAAGGAGGATGGCATCAGTTCGAGCGCTGTTACCAGTCATCCATGCCCATGGCTCCTCCAGGCAGGTGTTTACCTGGGTAAAGATGTAGATGAGTTGGCATCCAGTCTGGCGTAGAGCTGAGTGGCATCAACGTGGTAATGGAAGCTAACTCCATGTCTGCTGGTGACGTGGCACGGTGGGGGCAAATCAACGGAAAACAGATCGAGACCCATAACTGATCCCACTGAACTGTTTATACCTGACACACAGAGACACAGACACACACACACACACAGACACACACACACACACTCACACACACACATCCCTATGGGGAGTTTTACAGCAGCTAATCAACCTAACATGTATGTTTTTAGAGAGAAAACCCACACGTACACGGAGAGAACATGCAAACTACACACAGAAAGAACAGTGTTTCAAGCCTCACCCCAGTACTAGAACCCCTGACCTTGTTGCTGTGAAGCCACGTCCACAAAATTGATTGTAACTAAAAAAAAAAAAGCAAATGCTGAAAAGCTTTTTTTATCATTTAAAAAAATTTATGAGTTAATTTTGAAACAGACTTCATTCATTTGTCAATTAAATAAGTAGAACATACAGATCACACACAGATATAGTTTTTAATGTTTCTATTGAAGGGTTTTTCAATTAACCACCAGATGGTGGCGCTGCTGTTACTGCTGTAAATAACCAAACAGGACGATGTGAAGAAACATTTTAATGTTTTATTTTGTTAGTTTATTTACATCAGCTGGAATGTTTTTTTTTGTGAATGTCGCTGGTTTTAATTTGTTGTGCTTTAACGTGACCAAAGTTTTATTTTGAAAGAATCAAAACCAACAACAGGAAGTTATACAGGGTCAGAAAGAGTAAATGTGGTCCCATCTCTTCCAGACCGAAGGATTCAGATGGTGTTTGTGCTTCAAAACGGACGAAACGTTTAAAAAACACAGTTATAAAAAAGGGGAGGAGTTTAAGAATCCATGGGTCTTGTTCACAGTGAAGGAAAGATGGAGGAGGCGAGCCACAGACAGATCGGTGCAGCGTCTGCAAAAATTAGGACGCTGCATCAATTTGTTGTGATCAAGAAAGAGCTGAACTGAAGAGCAAGCTCTGGATTTACCAGTCGATTGATGTTCCTACCCTCACCGTGGTAACCAGGATCTACGTTCCTACCCTCACCATGGTAACCAGGATCTACGTTCCTACCCTCACCATGGTAACCAGGATCTACGTTCCTACCCTCACCATGGTAACCAGGCTCTATGTTCCTACCCTCACCGTGGTAACCAGGATCTACGTTCCTACCCTCACCATGGTAACCAGGGTCTACGTTCCTACCATCACCACGGTAACCAGGATCTACATTCCTACCCTCACCATGGTAACCAGGATCTACGTTCCTACCCTCACCATGGTAACCAGTGTTGGTGGTGACCAAAAGAACAAGATCATGGATACAAGCGGCCGAAACAAGGCCCGTCTCTCTTACAGATATAGGAAGGAGCTCTGCCATCTGGCAGGAGCTCGGAGGAGAGCCGTTGCTCCTCCAGATTGAGAGAAGCCAGATGGGGTGGTCCGGGCATCTGGTCAGGATGCGTCATAACGCATTGCTCGTGAGGTGTTCTGGGCTGCTCACCGGGAGGAGAACAAGAGGCAGACCCCGGACTTGCTGGAGAGACTATGTCTCACAGCTGGACAGGGAACACCTCAGGATCCTTCTGGGTGAGATGGAGGATGCAGCGGGGTGAGAGAAGCCTGGGTTTCCGTCTGAGGCTGTTGCCCTGACGACCCAGGCCCAGATAAATGGAAGACGAGGGAACAGAATATTTATAAAATCCTTTTAAAGTAATTTTAAAAAAGTTCCAGTTGATTGAATAAAAAAACAGTCTGCTTGTGGATTTTTTCCTTCTTTCTCATCAAACTTTCAGCTGGTGAAGAAGCTGTGCTGTGCCAGCTTACACACCGATATGCACCACCATCCCTCTGTCCATCTGCCTGCTAGTCCACTCCACAGTGAAACCCCCTGCCCACCTCTTCCTCTTCCCGTCTTCAGAGAAGGGTGCTGGAGTGATGTGTGGGTGGCTCACGATGATCTCTCAGACACTGGGAGCTGTCACGATGCCATCATTGAAGTGGTTGCTTAGCAACAGCATCCTTTACAGTCTGGTAACTAGGTTACTCCAAACCTGGCACCATCATATCGCTGCTCCGTGGTGTTTTCACGGGTAAAGTCGTGTCGTGTCGCAGCAGCTTGAGATGCCCGGTGATTCCTCCCCACCAGGGCCTGTGGAAACACTACACCAGTTCATCCAGCAGGGTGCCGATGCTGTGATGCTGCTCCGGGGGGGTAGCGATGGGTTTGTTACACATGGGGCAAACACAACGCACCTCCAGCCATTTTACCAAACACCTGCAGGGCAGAAAAAAAACAGAGTGGCAGATTAATAATCCAGACTTTACGTTGAAGTTTCAAGAGGAGACCTAGACGCAGACCCTGTACCCGCTGGAGAGACTATGTCTCACAGCTGGACAGGGACACCTCAGGATCCTCCTGGGTGAGATGGAGGATGCAGCCGGGGTGAGAGAAGCCTACGCTTCACGTCTGAGGCTGTTACCCCCGACAACGGATAAGTAGAAGACGATGGAATGGAAACATCTCTGAACAATTAAATGCTACTCGTGATGGCAGCAGGTCCGAGATGATCTTCTTCATCAGTGAGGACTCTGGAGTCTTCATGGACGTGTGGAGATGTTCAGAAGGAATGAAGACAGGTTCTTCTGAGTGTCTGAACATACCCTGCTTCACTATGGAACTAAAGATGGTGGACTGCTGGTGTTGTTCCACCACAGTGAAGGATCAAGATGTGGAGCTTTTAGAGACCGACACTCTGCTGCCACGATGGGTTCCGTGTCGGTCTGGGATTGGAGGGAATGAATGGGTGGATGTGGGGGTGAAAAGGAGAAGTGGAGAGGGTGTAGACGGTCGTGGTTCTGTCCCTGGGTGAGGTGAAGGTGGTGGTCTGGATGGGAATAGTGAAGCTGTGAAAGTCGGAGGTCATGGGAAGGAAGATGCATGACACACCGAGGATGGCAGGAGTGAGTGGAGGCGGGCACAGCTGGTTAAATAATAACCTCAGGGTTCTGGAAGCTGTGATCACTGTGAGGAGGTGGATGGGTTGTGAGACGTATGGGGCACAGAGGAAGGATACGATACGGGTCTTGAGGAGTGTTGAGGAGTGGGATGTGTGTTTGTTTGGGTATCAGAGGACGGGTTTCGGTGCTGGGTTCACTTTCCTTGGGCTTACGGGTTGATGAGGAGGATATGGGAAGTTTTTAAGGAGTCAGTAGGGGGCAGTAATGCACCATTCTGGTGCTTCATGCCTTCAAACAAGAAGAAGACTGGTGTCGGATTAGGCAGCCATGATGGCATCCCTCCATGCCTCATGCTTCCACTTCGATAGCTCCTCCTGCCAAGCCTGGTCCTACTAAGCCTGGTCCTGCTAAGCCTGGTCCGGCTAAGCCTGGTCCCGCTAACCCTGCCCATGATGTACAAGCCTGTCCAGGCTGGCTTCCCCTCTTCCCTACCCCTGGCCATGCCTCTCGGTGCCACAGCTCTTAGGAGTCTGGATAGATTCTACTCTGTCCTGGGATCGTCAGGTAAACAGTGTGGTCTCTAAAATGGGACGTAGTCTAGCAGTCATAAAACGATGTTCAAAATACTTGACAAAGCAAATTACTCCATGTATTATTCAAAGTTTAGTATTGTCTCATTTGGATTATTGTGCAGTTGTGTGGTCAAACACCTCGTTGAATAATATCAAGAAATTACAGCTGGTGCAAAACAAAGCAGCTCGTGTGGCTCTAAAGTGTGTTTTGAGAACAAGTGTGGCCAAAATGCATTCACAACTCTCATGGCTGTTTGTAAAGGATCGATGGTTATATACCAAAGTTAACTTTTTAAGAAATATTATTACAACTGAGACACCATTGATCTTCTACCAGAAACTGCCTTTCAGTAAAAACACACATTTTTATTCCACAAGACATTCAGAAGGGCAGTGCTTCACTTTACCAAAGTGTAGAACTACACAGAGCCAACGCACAGTCATGTTTAGAGCTATGCAGGAGTGGAATCATTTACCACAGAATAGAAGAGAACGCTTCAAAAAACAACTTAAAAGGTACTATCATCAACCAAACTATGATCTCATGTGATATTGCTGTCTTGCTGTTGTTGTAAAGTGTTATGTTTCTTTTTTTGGATATTTGTGTTTTTATAAGAAATGTAAACTGTTTTTAAGTAGGTTCATTGTGCTACATGAATGTGATTTTATTTGTTAATTGTAATATTTGAAATTTAATTTGACCCCAGGAAGAGTAGCTGACGCAGTTCGCTGCTGATGCTAATGGGGATCTAACAAATAAACAAATAAACATCTCCACTTTCACCCCCTCATGACAAAGCTCTCCACCTGCAGACACTCTGTCTCGATGCCAGACGAGATTCAGAGTGAGAAAAGTTTTGTAAACAAAGTAGTAAAATGAAGCTTTTGGAGGATCCGGGTCGAGAAGCAACAGTCGTACATTTACACAATGGGTCCCCTCAACATGTGAGACAAACACCTTCAAACACGCTCTACTCACTTCCTGTGGAAAGCATGTTGGCATGGTAACACCCCCAGCTCATCCTTCACTTTGAAGTCCTCCAAACAGACGGCACACGTTTGCTGTGAGATGAAAGAAAGTCAGTGATAAAAACAACCTGCTGTCAGAATCATGACAGGAGAAACAGAACTCTCACCCCATGAAGACTCAGCTTTTTAGGGTCTCCTTTAAGAATGACCTGTGAACCAATCAGAATGAGATGTTTATGAATGAGGAAGTGATAAATGACGGAGTGGGTGGTGTGGGTCTTACCTCTCTGTACCCGAACCGTTCACTCTGAGCCTGATGTCGTAGTTTACTGTAAAAAAAAAACACATTTTATAGATTTATTAGACATTTGTAGTAAAAAAAAACAAACTTTCAGTTCCGTTCCTTCGTCTCCACTTATCCGGGGCCAGGTCGTCGGGGGCAACAGCCTCGGATGAAAAACCCTAGATCCTGGTAGGAACGTAGATCCTGGTTACCATGGTGAGGGTAGGAATGTAGATCCTGGCTACCATGGTGAGGGTAGGAATGTAGATCCTGGCTACCATGGTGATGGTAGGAATGTAGATCCTGGTTACCATGGTGAGGGTAGGAACGTAGATCCTGGTTACCATGGTGATGGTAGGAATGTAGATCCTGGTTACCATGGTGATGGTAGGAATATAGATCCTGGTTACCATGGTGAGGGTAGGAATGTAGATCCTGGTTACCATGGTGAGGGTAGGAACATAGATCCTGATTACCATGGTGAGGGTAGGAATGTAGATCCTGGTTACCATGGTGAGGGTAGGAACATAGATCCTGGTTACCATGGTGAGGGTAGGAACGTAGATCCTGGTTACCATGGTGAGGGTAGAAATGTAGATCCTGGTTACCATGGTGAGGGTAGGAACGTAGATCCTGGTTACCACGGTGAGGGTAGGAACGTAGATCCTGGTTACCATGGTGAGGGTAGGAACGTAGATCCTGGTTACCATGGTGAGGGTAGAAATGTAGATCCTGGTTACCATGGTGAGGGTAGGAACGTAGATCCTGGTTACCACGGTGAGGGTAGGAACGTAGATCCTGGTTACCACGGTGAGGGTAGGAACGTAGATCCTGGTTACCATGGTGAGGGTAGGAACGTAGATCCTGGTTACCATGGTGAGGGTTGGAATGTAGATCCTGGTTACCATGGTGAGGGTAGGAACGTAGATCCTGGTTACCATGGTGAGGGTAGGAACGTAGATCCTGGTTACCATGGTGAGGGTTGGAATGTAGATCCTGGTTACCACAGTGAGGGTAGGAATGTAGATCCTGGTTACCATGGTGAGGGTAGGAACGTAGATCCTGGTTACCATGGTGAGGGTTGGAATGTAGATCCTGGTCCAATAAGAACATTTTCATCTGAGACCCTGATTTTATTTTGAAAAAACTAAAGTTTTCACTCATTCTTCAGCCATACGCCTCCAGTTTGCCCGTCAGGACCCACAAACTGGATGTCTAATCCACCTCCAAAGTAGAGCCACTGCTTCTACTAGTCGAGAGAAGCCAGATGGGATGGATCGGCATCTTGTTATAACGCCTCTATCCCTGGTGAGGTGGTAAAGGCATTTCCCACCGGGAAGAGACCAAGAGTTAGACCCTTGACCCGCTGGAGAGACTATGTTTCACATCTGGAGAGGGAACGACTCAGGATCCTCCTGGGTGGGCTGGAGGATGCAGCCGGAGTCAGAGAAGCCTGGGTTTCCCATCTGAGGCTGTTACCCTCCGGCGACCCGGCCCCAGATATACGGAAGACGATGGAACGTAAGTTCACATCATAATTTAAGTTTCCAAGTTGAGTTTTTTTACTTTTCAGATTCTACTTTGAAACAAAAATCAGTGTTTATTTCTGTGTCTTTTAAAGTCACAGAAAAATACAAAGAAAAGTATTTAAAGTGAAGGAAGAGGAACGCGGTGACCTCTCCTCCATCTGCTGCTGTGAACTCCCTGGTGAGCACCAGGGACGTATCAGGCAGGATATGAGGCAACAGGAAGCCGCTCGTTACAATGTGTGAGGACAGCAGAGGGCTCAGAATAAACACGTTGTGAATAACACGCAGTGGGAGGTCACAAAGCATCATACATGAAGAGAAGAACTCATCAGAGAACAGAGGAACACCTGCTGGAGGGTTGCTTTTCTACCATCCGTATACAGAGAGTCACTCAGCACCTCATCATGAGCAGGGTTATTCTTAGACGTTAACAGTGACTACCATCAGCCTGACGGTCCTGTTCTTCATTTACACCCATTTTTACCAACGTCTCACCTGCAAGAGTCACCATACAGCTCCAAAAATAACCTGTTCCTACCATCACCATGGTAACCAGGATCTATGTTCCTACCCTCACCGTGGTAACCAGGATCTACGTTCCTACCCTCACCATGGTAACCAGGATCTACATTCCTACCCTCACCATGGTAACCAGGATCTACATTCCTACCCTCACCATGGTAACCAGGATCTACGTTCCTACTCTCACCATGGTAACCATGGTAACCATAATCTACGTTCCTGCCCTCAACATGGTAACCATGGTAACCAGGATCTACGTTCCTACCCTCACCATGGTAACCAGAATCTACGTTCCTACTCTCACCATGGTAACCATGGTAACCATAATCTACGTTCCTACCCTCACCATGGTAACCATGGTAACCAGGATCTACATTCCTACCCTCACCATGGTAACCAGGATCTACATTCCTACCCTCACCATGGTAACCAGGATCTACATTCCTACCCTCACCATGGTAACCAGGATCTACATTCCTACCCTCACCATGGTAACCAGGATCTACATTCCTACCATCACCATGGTAACCAGGATCTACGTTCCTACCCTGTGTTTCAGGCACGTCTACCTCTGCGTGGTACGTCTACCTCAGAGATAGACCCCGGACCTGCTGGAGAGACTATCTCTCACGGCTGCACAGAGAAGCCTTGGGATCCTTCTTGATGAGCTGGAGGATGCAGCCGGGGTGAGAGAAGCCTGGGCTTCCTGTCTGAGGCTGTTGCCCCCACGACCCGGCCCCGGATGAACAGAAGACAACAGAACGGAATGTCAGAATGTTACATGTATGAAGGTTTGCCATGGTTCCCTCACCCACCACCAGAGAGAGCTCTGAACCTTCCCTCATCTGCCTGATTTAAGACATCTGATGGTGGTTGATCAGCACCCTATTTAAAGGCAGTGTGCCATCCCTTCATAGTCGGGTGATCATCCGTTCCAGCCAGGTCTTCCTGGCTATCTGACCATGAGATTCATTTGGAACAATAACCTCAAGACATTAAAAAATGGCCAACCGTTTTTCTCACCTGATGAAATAGCAGCAGAAGATCAGACTCAGAATGAAAACAAATATGCCCGTCCCAAATATGACCATGTAGATGTTCAGAGGCAGGTCCTGGAAGGTGATGGGCGGCATGGTGCACGACTTGTTGGAATAAACCAATCCCAAACCACAGAAGCACCCTGAAGACAAAAACAACAACAACAGTTTAACACATCGTCAGAAAAATAAAACAAAGCCAAGTGGAGGAGTTTAAGTATGGAGACAGGATGGAGCGGGAGATCGACAGACAGATCGGTGCAGCGTCTGCAATAATCAGGACGCTGCATTGATCTGTTGTGGTGAAGAAAGAGCTCTGAGTTTACTAGTCGATCTACTTTCCTACCATCACCATGATAACCAGGATCTACGTTCTTACCCTCACCATGATAACCAGGATCTACGTTCTTACCCTCACCATGGTAACCAGGATCTACATTCCTACCGTCACCATGGTAACCAGGATCTACGTTCCTACCCTCACCATGATAACCAGGATCTACGTTCTTACCCTCACCATGGTAACCAGGATCTACATTCCTACCGTCACCATGGTAACCAGGATCTACATTCCTACCGTCACCATGGTAACCAGGATCTACGTTCCTACCCTCACCATGATAACCAGGATCTACGTTCTTACCCTCACCATGGTAACCAGGATCTACGTTCCTACCCTCACCATGGTAACCCGATCTACGTTCCTACCCTCACCATGGTAACCAGGATCTACGTCCCTACCCTCACCATGGTAACCAGAATCTACATTCCTACCCTCATCATGGTAACCAGGATCGACGTTCCTACCCTCACCATGGTAACCAGGATCTACGTCCCTACCCTCACCATGGTAACCAGAATCTACATTCCTACCCTCATCATGGTAACCAGGATCGACGTTCCTACCCTCACCATGGTAACCAGGATTTGTGTTCCTTCCTTGGAGAGGATCTGTAATCCATCAGATGTCTCCTCCTTCAAGAAGGAGGCTCTAAGGACCTCCTGGTTCTACCAGTCTGTGGGTGAATCCCTCTGAGATGCCAGGATAGAGAAATAAAACTGAATAGAAATCAGAAACCAACGTGTTTCTTGCTTTGGGCGGAGTCTTTAATGACCACTGACCCATATATGTCTGTCTCCTCAGGCGCTCCGTTGCCATGGTGCAGTGTAGCAGATGCAGAATGAAGGATGGAGGTTTCGATGCCAAAGTTTTTCATTTAAAAAAATCTGTGTCAGCCTCATCCTGGCGTTCTGAAGGCGGTGACGCTCCTCTGAGACCTGACGAGAGATGTAAACCACCTCAACCGTGGATGTCTGCCTGAGACAAGAACCCTCCAGGGGTTTTGCCCTATATATGCCAATTTCACACAAAGCTGCTTCTGCTGCTGCCTGAGCTAAAGACAGAACTCCATATCAAATATTCAGGAGCTCACATGCCAGGGAAGACTCGGCAGTACGGTCACTACGGATCATCCCGGCCCGAAAACTTCCAAACACATGAATGGAAGCAGAAAGAAAGACGCAGAGTGGTGGCTGGTTTTCATTTGCAGCCGTGTCACTGCGTGCTTGTGAGCGGCTCACCATGAAAAGCAGGAGTCGAGCAGCACAAAGGGATTAATTGTTCTCGTCTGAGCAGCCAGAGAAGAGGCTGCTGCATTCAAACATCCAGTCAGATGAAAAACAGAAGCGTTTTTTGTGGATTTCTGTTAAAAAATGAGCATATTTCAAACTAGTTTTCAGTAAAATGAACTTTTTGGGCACCGACATGTTGACGAAGTGGTCTCACAGCTAGAAGGTCAGGGGTTCGAGACCCTTGGAACAATGGTCTTTCTGTGTGGAGTTTGCATGTTCTCCCTGTGTGGGTGATCTGACTCGGTTCCCCCGAGGCGGTAATCCAGGCAGAGGTGAGGCTTGCAGGCTAAAGGAGCCCAGTGAACGCCCCAATAAATGCCCCGATGTCTCATCAGTGAGGTGTTCCTTCTCCCTAGAAGGAGAACCAGAGGCAGACCCTGGACCTGCTGGAGAGACTGTGTCTCACAGCTGGACAGGGAACACCTCAGGATCCTTCCACGTGAGTTGATAAGCCCAGGGTGACAGAAGCCTAGGTTTCCCGTCTGAGGCTTGTGCCCCCACATAAGCGCAAGAAAAGGGAACAGAATGTAACCCCTCACCACCATCGCAGGTGAATCGTTGCCAACATGGTTAGATACAGAACTACAAACATGGAGGACGGACAGTATAGCATGGTTAGATACAGAACTACAAACATGGAGGATGGACCGTATATCATGGTTAGATACAGAACTACAAACATGGAAGACGGACCGTATAGCATATTTAGATACAGAACTACAAACATGGAAGACGGACCATATAGCATGGTTAGATACAGAACTACAAACATGGAGGACGGACCGTATAGCATGGTTAGATACAGAACTACAAACATGGAAGATGGACCGTATAGCATGGGAAGATACAGAACTACAAACATGGAAGACGGACCGTACAGCATGGTTAGATACAGAACTACAAACATGGAGGACGGACCGTATAGCATGGTTAGATACAAAACTACAAACATGGAGGACGGACCGTATAGCATGGTTAGATACAGAACTACAAACATGGAAGATGGACCGTATAGCATGGTTAGATACAGAACTACAAACATGGAGGACAGACACTTGTGTTCATGTCACGTCATCACATCTGTTCTCTGATTGGGTAGAACGTTTTCCCATCGCTGCGATTGTAAGAAAACACCTGCAATCCCTAACCTAGTTGCTGAACGGGCGACACAAGGTGGCACTAGACTGACTAAACACGAGAGTATAGTTTGTGAACAGTTTATTGTTGATCAGATTGATTAAATAATTGTTTTTTTTTTACGGAACAACAACAGTGAGCGAGAAGCAGCAGCTGCAGCTTTTAAAACGTGCTGAAGAGGCGTGTTTAGTCTGAGGAAGGTGAAAGAAGGAGTCTGACACGCTGCACAATGATTGGCTTTGTGTGGTTTACCCTCAGACGCCACTTAGCATGTAAATAAAGCTCTCTATTGATGGAGGACCCGCTGACATCATCCACATCTGCAGCTTTAAAAGTGTTTATTTATTTATTTATTTTTTGTTTATTTTGAATTACTCTATTCATCCCTCACCGGGGAAATTTGTTTGCTGCACTCCTTACACCGCAGAAGATCAGAAGTTTTTAGATCAACAATAAAAACTGAGATGTCTGCATTTTTTAAGAATTTGAATCTCTTCATTTAGGTTCCCCTAAAAGTTACCCTCACCATGGTAACCAGGATCTACGTTCCTACCCTCACCATGGTAACCAGGATCTACGTTCCTACCCTCACCATGGTAACCAGGATCTATGTTCCTACCCTCACCATGGTAACCAGGATCTACGTTCCTACCCTCACCATGGTAACCAGGATCTACATTCCTACCATCACCATGGTAACCTGTAACTACGTTCCTATCCTCACCATGGTAACCAGGATCTATGTTCCTGTCCTCACCATGGTAACCAGGATCTACGTTCCTACCCTCACCATGGCAACCAGGATCTACGTTCCAGGGGAAACAGGGAAGAGCTCGGGGTAGAGCTTATCCTCCAGGGGTCGAGAGAAGCCGGATGGGGTGTATCTGGCATCTGATTACAATGCCTCCTTCTCTGGTGGGGTGGCACGTCCCACCAGGAGGAGACCCAGAGGCAGACCCTGGACCTGCTAAAGAGACTATCTCTCCGCTGGACAGGGAACACCTCAGGATCCTCCAGGGTGAGCTGGAGGATGCAGCCTTTTTTGATTTGTCAGTTTATCTAAATTGTAAAAAAAATAGAAGCCTGTGTTTTAAATTGTCGAGCAGACCCCTGGGCTTCCATCTGAGGCTGTTGCCCCAGCGACCCGACCCCGTAACAGAACAAAAAACCTGCCACATTATTATGGGATGGACCCAGAGGTTTAAGGTCAAGTTTTTGGATGAAATAATGGAAAAAATATGTTTTTTTTAACAAAGAAAAGCATCTTTAGAGAGAGAAGAATGATGGATGAAGGGACGAGCCCGGCTGCTCACCGTTACACCACTGGAACGGGTGCATGAAGGCACCGAGGAGGTCCTGTTCCTCACCGAGGAGGTTCTGCTCCTCACCGGAGGAGGTTCTCCTCTTCACAAGACAGGTCCCCTCTGTGTCACCGGGGAGATTCTGCTCCTCACTGGGAGAGGTTCAGCTCCTTCTTGGGGGGCAGTTCTCCTGCTGCCAGCACTGAGGTTCTGCTCCTCACCAGAGGGGTTCTCCTGCTCCTCACAGAGAAGGAGGTTCTGCTCCTCCGTGTAAAATCAGTAACTGGATCCAAACAAAAACACCTGGAATAAAAGCTCAGGAAACCTAGAAAAAAATCTTAGATTTGTAGCATCATGTCGTGTGTGTACGTCCTCCCGTCCTCGTCTCTCCTCCTCGTCTCCCCTCTCTTCCTCCCTGTGGGTGTTTTTCTAAAGCAGCGTGTTGTGTGAGAAGAAGCTGAATCTTTATGCAGGAAAAAAAACTGGAGCAAAATGGATCGTTTCCTGCTGGAACCTCCTCCGTAAGAGAACAGGACCAATCAGTAGGCAGAGGGATGGGGGTGAGGGGAGAGCTTAAAGGACCCCCACTCTCCAGGAAGAAGAACCAGGTCTGACAGCCTTCCAAACAAAACAGTCTCCAGATTCTATACCTGAAACCAGGAGCGTGCTTTTTAAATCAGAAAAAAATGAACACAGATTAAAACAATGAATTAATTCAACTAAAAAAATCCAAACATAGACCCTCTGAATGTTAAAAATTGGGTCAAAAAAAGAAACCCTTTTGGCACAAATTAAACAGAAAAATGATGTAAATAAAAAGTTTATTCATCCAAACAGGAAGTGAAGAGAAGGCAGAGCTAGACCGGGTAGCAGGGCTGAGGAGAGACAAGAATAAAAAGGACTGGTGTGCTGAGGTCAGAACAGACAGGAGGAGGCGGTACAGAAGGGAGAATGTTCATCCTTGGTCTGGGAGAACCCGGTTCGATTCCATCTGAGCTCATGTCAAGGTGTCTTGAGGAAGACACCGAACCCCCTGTTTCTCTCACCTTTGGCACTGTCCTGGCAGCCTGCTGCATAGACATCTCCCCATTTGAGGGTCAAACAATAGATTCTGAGAGCAAACAACAACAAGAGATAAAGAACAATCTGGCAGGGAGTGGAGAAAAACTGGTTCTTTAAGGGCAACAGGAGACCTGATGACGAGTTACAGACTCCAATCAGCTCCAGACACACACCAGACAGGAGGACCAACATCTCGGGTCTGCTCTTTACGGGCCCATTCGTCGGCCCAGGTCCGCCATGTACGGCCCATATGTCATCCTGGGTTCGCTCTTTACCGGCTCACTCATCCGGACTGCCGACTGTGAGAACCTTCTTCGCCGGTGGGATCCGTGAAGGACACTCTGTGTTTTTTTTCAGAGGAGCCCTCGTGCAGGCTGACACACCACTGTGCCACCAACCTATAGTTCAACAGGAGGGCTCCCCGTGTGTCTCTCTTCTGCCCCCTGCTGCACTATGATACAAATACAATCAGTATCGGTGCAACACTGGACTTGCCCCACCCAGTGTTACACCGATAGGAAAACGTTCTAGCCAATCAGAGAACAGAGATTCGATTTCAATTCAGATTTATTTCTTTATTAAATGAAAAAAATGGACAAAATTATCAATTTAAAGACACAAATTTTCGGTTTATTTCAAGAATCAAACAGATGAAGAAAAAGAAACTTTCAGGATTGTTTCAGAAGAAGTAGGCCTGCTCGTATGCGGTCAAGTTTCCCACGTAGACGGGCGTGAAGGCGTAGATCAGAGAGGAAAACCCGTCTTCCACCGAACCGTCGAAGTCATGGAGACTCTTTCTTCCTACGGTAAGCGAACACATCATCTCATTAAAATAAAGATGTGGGACTGGTTCAGGTCTGAAGGTGAGGACCACGGATGAAGGAGCGGGAGATCGTCAGTCACCATGGTAACCAGGATCTACGTTCCTACCCTCACCATGGTAATCAGGATCTACGTTCCTACCCTCACCATGGTAACCAAGATCTACGTTCCTACCCTCACCATGGTAACCAGGATCTACGTTCCTACCCTCACCATGGTAACCAAGATCTACGTTCCTACCCTCACCATGGTAACCAGGATCTACGTTCCTACCCTCACCATGGTAACCAGGATCTACGTTCCTACCCTCACCATGGTAACCAAGATCTACGTTCCTACCCTCACCATGGTAATCAGGATCTGCGTTCCTACCCTCACCATGGTAACCATGATCTACGTTCCTACCCTCACCATGGTAACCAGGATCTATGTTCCTACCCTCACCATGGTAACCAGGATCTACGTTCCTACCCTCACCATGGTTACCAGGATCTATGTTCCTACCCCCACCATGGTAACCAGGATCTACCTACCTACCATCACCATGGTAACCAGGATCTACGTTCCTACCCTCACCATGGTTACCAGGATCTACGTTCCTACCCTCACCATGGTAACCAGGATCTACGTTTCTACCCTCACCATGGTAACCAGGATCTACGTTACGATCCCCACCATGGCAACCAGGATCCTACCCTCACCCACGAGGGGTGAATAAAGTATGATTACCACCAACCACCAGCCCATCGTTGCGTTCTTACCTTCATTAACGAAGAACTCGGCCAGCTGTGAGGACAGCTGAACGGCATGCTGGGAATGTGGGAAGTTCTTTTTGGGATCCCACTGAAACCGGTTCACCTCTGGATGCCACTGCACTCCGTAGAACGGGTACTTTTTACCTGGTGGACAGAAATAAGACTTGTATCTGTCATGATCCTCCTCTCCTCTGGATCATTTCCTCCTTCCTAATCCTGCCCTAATTCAGCACACATGGTCCCAAAAGCCTCTCCTTGATGTCTCCACCTGTGTCTCGTCTTCTTTGGTTATTTAACCATTGGTGTCCACCACTCTGGTCTCAGATCATCTGGTGTTCTGCCATGATGGTGTTCCCTCCACGTCTGGTCCCTCAGCCTCATGATTACCCTTCGATAGCTCCTCTATCTGGCCCTGTGAAACCTGCCCAGTTTGGCTTCCAGACTGGACATGCCTACCCATCTTCCCTTACCCCTGTTTGTCTACAATAAACTGGTTGAAACTGGTGTTGCGTCTGGGTTCTACAAAGTACATCGCCACCTTCACCACCTCATGACACGTTCTAATTACTCGTGACATTTTCTCTCAAGCTGGAAACAGAGCAGATTGGCTCTGGTAAGTTACTAGGCGACAGAAGCTGGGAGATATTCGAGGTACTGAGACTCTGATTCTCTTGCTGCTCGATAGGGGAGTAATGGTATTTCAGCATTTCCTTCAGGGGGCGCCACAGCAAGTCAGATTCTTCCATCTAACCTGGACATGGGCAAACTACGGCCCGTGGGCCAAATGCGACCCGTTAAACGGTTTAATCCGGCCCGAAAAAAAATCAAATAAATAAACCTTGTTAATGTTTTATTTACCCTGTAATTGTCATTTTTTGTCACTAGGTGGTACCAAAGATGGTGGTACCAATCAGCATGGCCGCTCTCACCACACTGTCTCTAGACCAATCAGCATGGCTGCTCTCACCACACTGTCTCTAGACCAATCAGCATGGCTGCTCTCACCACACTGTCTCTAGACCAATCAGCATGGCCGCTCTCATCACACTGTCTCTAGACCAATCAGCATGGCCGCTCTCACCACGCTGTCTCTAGACCAATCAGCATGGCCGCTCTCACCACGCTGTCTCTAGACCAATCAGCATGGCCGCTCTCACCACACTGTCTCTAGACCAATCAGCATGGCCGGGTGTAACGGTGTTACTATGATGTGTTATGGTGTGACTGTTTTAACCCCGAACCTCTCTGATTAGTCATTTAAGGTGGAGAAGAGGAGTTCATTTTTACCTTCCATGGTGGAGACGAAGTGAGCTCCATTTTCAGCTTCATTAGTTGATAAAATGGAGAAAAAATCGCTCAAATCCGTGTTTTCCTGGAAATCCTGTAGAAATATTCATAATCAGAGGGTTTTATATCTTTACTGGTGGGTTAGTGGTTAAATGTAAAATAAACAGTGCCCCCTGCGGGTGAAAGAAGGGTCCTGACTCAAGTGGAGGAGTCTTGTTCACAATGAGGGAAGGATGGAGCAGGAGATGCAGAGACAGATTGGAGCGACGTCTGCAATAATTATGACGTGGCATTGATCTGTCGTGGTGAAGAAAGAGCTGAGCCAAAAAACAAAGCTCTGGATTTACAACTTGATCTACGTTCCTACCCTCACCATGGTAACCAGGATCTACGTTCCTACCCTCACCATGGTAACCAGGATCTACATTCCTACCCTCACCATGGTAACCAGGATCTACGTTCCTACCCTCACCATGGTAACCAGGATCTATGTTCCTACCCTCACCATGGTAACCAGGATCTACGTTCCTACCCTCACCATGGTAACCAAGATCTACGTTCCTACCCTCACCATGGTAACCAAGATCTACGTTCCTACCCTCACCATGGTAACCAGGATCTACGTTCCTACCCTCACCACGGTAGCTAGTGTAGGCGATGCCTGAACGAACAAGCTCAATGATCTTCCTCTGCCATGTGGCTGAGCTCTCGCTCAGAGGTAGAGGGAGGACCCTGGAGTAGAACCGTTCCTCCTCCGGGTCGAGAGAAGCTGGAAGGAGGGGTTCGGGCATAGGATTAGGATGCCTTGCCAGTGAGATATTACGTCCCACCAGGAGGAGACCCAGAGTCAGACCCCGGACCTGCTGGACAGACTATGTCTCACAGCTGAACAGGGAACACCTCAGGATCCTCCAGGTGAGCTGGAGGATGCAGCCGAGGTGAGAGAAGCCTGGGTTTCCCATGTGAGGCTGTTTCTCCCGCGACACAGTTTCGGATAAGCGGAAAACGACGAAACAAAATGAAAAGACTGTGGGTTTTTTTCACACGGTTAACAAAGACATCTCAGAGTGTAAAATGAAAACAATACGTCTGAATGTGACTCCAAACTGTCGGGCAGAAAGATACCTTCACTGTTACTCCGTAATGGTGAAAATTTCCGGTCAGAGGTTCATGTGTCAAAGCTTTGATGAGTTCTTCTGGAAAATCGTGGAACATTCTGCTGGAGAGGGCGTCTGTAGGATCAACGAGAGAGAAAATACATTTTAGATTGGGTTTAGATTGGGTGTGCCCTGTCCAGTTGTAAGACATAGTCTCTCCAGCAGGTCCTGGCGTGTGACTCTGGGTCTCCTTCCAGTGGGATGTGCCCGAAACTCCTCACCAGCAAGGCATTCAGAAGGCATCCTAACCAGATGCCTGAACAACCCCATCTGGCTTCTCTTGACCTGGAGGAGCAGACTCTTACTCCGAGTTCCTCCGAGATGGCAAAGCTCCTCTCTCTGTCTCCGAGAGACAGTCCAGCCACTCTGCAGAGAAAGCTCACTTCAGCTGTTTGTATCTGCGAACTCAGTCTTTTGGTCACCACCAACACTGGTTACCATGGTGAGTGTAGGAACGTAGATCCTGGTTACCATGGTGAGGGTAGGAACGTAGATCCTGGCTACCATGTTGAGGGTAGGAACGTGGATCCTGGTTACCATGGTGAGGGTAGGAATGTAGATCCTGGTTACCGTGGTGAGGGTAGGAATGTAAATCCTGGTTACCATGGTGAGGGTAGGAACGTAGATCCTGGTTACCATGGTGAGGGTAGGAACGTAGATCCTGGTTACCATGGTGAGGGTAGGAACGTAGATCCTGGTTACCATGTTGAGGGTAGGAACGTAGATCCTGGTTACAATGGTGAGGGTAGGAACGTAGATCCTGGTAACCATGGTGAGGGTAGGAACGTAGGTCCTGGTTACCATGGTGAGGGTAGGAACGTAGGTCCTGGTTACCATGGTGAGGGTAGGAACATAGGTCCTGGTTACCAGGAGGAGCTGTTTCCTTACCTTATCCGACAACATGCATGTTTGGTTGATTGGCTGCTATAAAATTGGCCACACACACAACCACAGACGACCCAAATGATCCCAAAACTAATCTTTTTTTTTTTACCTTCGGTGAGGTTCAGCGGTAATGCCAGGTTCTCTGCGGTGGTGGCAGACAACAGGTTCTGTCCGGCAACCAGAACGGTGAGAAGCTGCATCCCCAAACACGTTCCCCAGATGGGAAAGTAGTCTCCTTTATCATTAGACTGGAACACACACACACACACACACATGATCATGGTTAGCTATTCTCTTACTTCCATGAGGTTGTTTTAAAACAGAGTAACACATCTTCTTATTAAAAGCATGCTTTTTAATGGATCTCATGAGCCGAGCAGGGTGGGTGGTTCTCTGCTCCTCGTCTTTAGAACCCCCTCCCTCGCCTCCACGCTCCTGACCGGACACGCTAAACATAGCGTCCAAGTCACTGAGTTGGAAACACTAACTACATTTTGGGTTTTTTTTTCTACACTTAGCAGTCGACGTGGAATCAATAGACGGCGATCAACTGGTTGGACACACCCACTTCAAACCACTTTGCTTCTGAAGTGTTGATGCTTCTGTCATGGCTCCCCTCTCATCTGGAACACCCCTTCCCTCCTATCCTGCCCTCAGCCCTAATTTTGCACACCCAGCCCCGACCCCCGGGTGTGCCTTGTTTCCCTTTGGACTTTTTAAGCCCTGGCGTCCATCACTTCTCTGGTGGATCACTCCTCTGCTGCTTCCCCTTCTGCACATGCTCCACTGGCCTGCAGTGCTGCCCCATGATGGTACATCCTGTGATTCTAGTCCCTCATCCTCGGCTCGTAACCTGTTTGTAACCTCCTGCCTCTTGATACACCCTGGGTTCCTGCTGATCTCTCACTTCTGGTCCATCATCCAGCCGAGCTCGTACCCCTAGCTCTTGGTCCACCCTGGCTTCCGGTTGAATTCTCCCTTCTAGTCCGTCACCATCCAGCCAAGCTCGTACCCCTGGACCCCAAGCTCTTGGTGCAACCTGGCTTCCTGCCGAGCTCCATCCCTCTGGTCCCCTCCACGTCCAGCCGAGGTCTCACTCATCTTGCCTAGATCTCTCTGGTTCTACACTTCCTCCAATAAACTGGCATTGAGTCTGGGTCTTACTTCACCACCCTCACCACCTCCATCATGGCAGCTTGACAAGGCTCTGTTTTCACATTTTAATTCTTATATTTGCAGAATAATTAGGAACTTTTTGTAAATCAGAATTGAAAGAAACGGAATAAACAAACTCAGAAACACAAAAATAAAACTATAAAAACCTCTAAAGCGAGTCGGTAGAAAATTTGTGCGACTTTGGCGAAATCAGATGTTTGCAGATCAACGGCTCCTCCGATCAACAAAAGTCTGAAAAAAGAAGACATGTTTATTTTTCTTCTGATTATGCTTTTATTTTGTTAATTTTTTATTAAATCTCACCCGTTAATTCTGCTGAAAATATTCTGATAATCTTCAGACGAAAGATTTAATCTGGAAAAAAAAAAATCATTTTATCACAAAATCTACCAAAAACAAACAATTTTTTCGTTTTTATTAAAAAAGAAAACAAAACAAAATCAAGAAATTTTTTTTTGTTTTTTCATTCAAAATAAAAATATTTTTTAACATTTTTTTCACTTGAGAAAAAAATAACAGATTTATTATAGAAATAATATTAAAATACACACGTGCACACACTCGCACACACACACACACACACACACACACACATACACACACACACACACACACACACCTGATGGGCATCACTCTGCTTCCTCCAGACTCTAAATATTTGACGTAAGAAGCAGGAATGTAAGTTTTTCCAAACGGTTTCATGACGTCATCAGAAACCATCTGCGTTAAAACACCTAAAAAAACACAAAATTAATCAAAATTACTTTCATTTCTCAGCTGCTAAAAAAAAAAAAAAAAAGCCTGAGAAAAAAAACATACACATCTATGTTCCTACCCTCACCATGGTAACCAGGATCCACGTTCCTACCCTCACCATGGTAACCAGGATCCACGTTCCTACCCTCACCATGGTAACCAGGATCCACGTTCCTACCCTCACCATGGTAACCAGGATCCACGTTCCTACCCTCACCATGGTAACCAGGATCCACGTTCCTACCCTCACCATGGTAACCAGGATCTACATTCCTACCCTCACCATGGTAACCAGGATCCACGTTCCTACCCTCACCATGGTAACCAGGTTCTATATTCCTACCCTCACCATTGGAAACCAGGTTCTATGTTCCTACCCTCACTATGGTAACCAGGATCTACGTTCCTATCATCACCATGGTAACCAGGATCTACGTTCCTACCCTCACCATGGTAACCAGGTTCTATGGTTCCTACCCTCACCATGGTAACCAGGATCTATGTTCCTACCCTCACCATGGTAACCAGGATCTACGTTCCTACCCTCAAATGGTAACCAGGATCCACGTTCCTACCCTCACCATGGTAACCAGGATCCACGTTGCTACCATAACCATGGTAACCAGGATCTACGTTCCTACCATCACCATGGTAACCAGGATCTATGTTCCTACCCTCACCATGGTAACCAGGATCTACGTTCCTACCCTCACCATGGTAACCAGGTTCTATGTTCCTACCCTCACCATGGTAACCGGGATCTACGTTCCTACCCTCACCATGGTAACCAGGATCTACGTTCCTACCCTCAGTGTGGTAGCCAGCTGTTTCCTGTCCTTGAACAGCTGGACGGGGAACCGCTCGGGATCATCCCAGGTGAGCTGGAGGATGCAGCCAGATTGAGGGAGGGTCCGCGTTTCGGAACGTAGATCGACTGGTAAATCCAGAGTCTTGTTTTTCGGCTCAGCTCTTTATTCACCATAACAAATCAATGCAGCATTCTAATTTTTTTGGACGCTGCACCGATCCATCTATCGATATCCAGCTCCATCCTTCCCCACTGTGAACAAGACTCCTCCACTAGGGGTACAACCATGTCCCTGACCAGTATTTACAGAGTCTAAACAGAGTTACCTTTAAGGCTAAATTTGGTCCACGAACCAGAGGTTTAAAGCTTCCTGAGTAAAGTATCTGAGATGTTTTCTCACCAATCACAGGCCGGTTGTTTGGAGCTGGAGCAGACATGATGTTCCTGCAGGTGAAAAGCAGGCTGAAGACGAATAAAAACCGTCCGCTGAACATTTTGAAGGCGCTCAGAGTGGAACCGTCTGTTTATGTCACGGAGTAAATATGTCAGGAGGAAGTGGAGATTTCCCACTTTACGTTCTGATTTTTGCTGAACTTCCAGTCTGGCAGGTTCACCGCTGACTCAGCAGAAAATATCATAACCACAAAGATTTTTTTTTTTTTTTTTTAAATAAATCTTTCCTTCTTGGCTGGAAGTGTCGCAAGTTCACATGTCTGCAGGAGAGTTTACGGAAAGATGGAAACTCCAAAAGCAGACGTTCTGATTTAGTGGTTTTTAAAAAACCACTAAGTTTCTGTTGACAAGAAGAAAAATTTCCATCAAGTTACAAAATCTGTTTGTCTTTAAACTCAGACGATAAAAACGAGAAATTAAAAAAACGGAGAAAAAAACTGAGGATTTTACTGCGCCTGCAAATCTTTCCTACCCTCACCATGGTAACCATGATCTACGTTCCTACCCTCACCATGGTAACCATGATCTACGTTCCTACCCTCACCATGGTAACCAGGATCTAGGTTCCTACCCTCACCATGGTAACCAGTCCTACCCTCACCATGGTAACCAGGATCTACGTTCCTACCCTCACCATGGTAACCAGGATGTAAGTTCCTACCCTCACCATGGTAACCAGGATCTACGTTCCTACCCTCACCATGGTAACCAGGATCTAACGTTCCTACCCTCACCATGGTAACCAGGTTCTACATTCCTACCCTCACCATGGTAACCAGGATGTAAGTTCCTACCCTCACCATGGTAACCAGGATCTACGTTCCTACCCTCACCATGGTAACCAGGATCTAACGTTCCTACCCTCACCATGGTAACCAGGTTCTACATTCCTACCCTCACCATGGTAACCAGGATGTAAGTTCCTACCCTCACCATGGTAACCAGGATCTAACGTTCCTACCCTCACCATGGTAACCAGGATCTACATTCCTACCCTCACCATGGTAACCAGCTGTGGGTGGTTACTGAAAGAACGAGATTGCGGATACAAGCAGCTGAAATGATCTTCCTCCATAGGGTGGCTGGGCTCTCACTCAGAGATAAGATTAGGACCTCTGCCATCCAGGAGAATCTCAGAGTAGAGCCATTGCTCCTCTGCCTCTAGAGAAGCCAGATGGGGCTGTCCTGGGATCTGGTCAGGATGCCTCCCAAATTCCTCACTCGTCAGGTGTTCCGTCCCACCAGATAGAGATCCAGAGGCAGACCCTGGACCTGCTGGTGAGACTATGTCACACAGCTGGACAGGGAACACCTCAGGATCCTTTTGGGTGAGCTGGAGGATGCAGAGAAGTCTGGATGTCCCGTCTGAGGCTGTACATAACATCTGACAAATTTTACTTTTTTTCAAACACATAAAGTTAAACTTGATCAGAGTCTTTTATTCATCAGCAAAAAAAATCATTTACATTTGAAATAGAATTTTACATGATTTTTAAAATCTTTCAGTCATTATCTTCCAGCTCTACAGAGGACATCTGCAGGACATGTTGTTTGTTTTTTTTTTATGCTCATTAAGTGAAATCAACAGCCAATAAAATTTGGCACACTGACTCAATAACCTGGATCAGGTGTGTGGATGTAATAACACAGAAAACCTTCAGGACATCAGTTTCCTGACAAAATCTGCGACTCTGCGCCTGCCCAGAAAGCATCACCCCCCTCCCTTCCAGATGATTTATTTCTATTAGAATTAGCGTTTTTTTCGCACCTGCTCTGCGTTTTTCAACTATGAGTCCATCACTTTGAAACATATAAGTAAGTGTTTTTTATTCGTTTAGTGTGTATTATTTTTAGGTTCTGCGACCGGTTGTTCACTTCCGGTTGTTTAAGACAGGACCGCAGATCTAGTCAGAACACCGGCCCTCGAGAACCAGAGTTTGAGACCCCTTATTGATAAATCAGGATGAGCGTTTTGATTCCAAATTTTCCTAAATGATTTGCTAATGTTGAAAATCAATAAGGTTTTCACCTTTAAGAACAAAGACAGGGGGCGCTCTCTCTCTGTTTCTTTCAAGGTACAACATCGGCTAACTTTTCCAGGACATGTTGGGATTGGGCTGCACGGTGGCATCACAGCAAGAAGGTCACGGTTTGAGTACCAAAGTGGGGGCGAGGCTTTAATCACTGACCTCCTTGTATGTGTGGGTTTTCCCTCCAAAAACATGCATGTTAGGTTGATTGGCTGCTAGGAATGAGTGTGTGTGTGGATGGTTGTCAGTGTGTGTGGCCTCATGACTGACTGGTGTCCTGTTCTGGTTGTATCTCCTGGACCGCCTGCCACCTCATGAGGGCTGAGCGGTTCAGTAGATAAACGTTGGGATGGAAGGATCGGTGGATCCTCTTCATAAAAAAGACGATGCTCGCTTCAGTTTTTTTTTTAATCTTAAACCTGAGATTATAAAACATTAAACACGAGGTTTTAAAATCGACATCAATAATCTGATCAATGAGGTTTTTTAAAGGGACGGTAGAGGTTCTAAAAATACTGGTGTTTTACGGGCCTTCTGGATCAGGGTCGCAGCGGGTGCTGGTGTGGTGACTTCACGCCAAAACACGACAGTGTATCAAGCCTTGTCTATATTCCAGGACTCAAACCCCTGACCTACTTGCTGTAAGACACCATGCTAATGACTGTGCCACGCTACACTTTGGCTAAAAAGCTGATAAATATTTCTTAATTTTTGTGTTTTTGATTGATTTTTGAAGTTCTGTGAAATCCAGAAACGTGCTATAAAATTCAGGCCATTATGAATCACCATCTTAATCCCCGTTTGATTCGTCTTTCTCTGCAAGAAAAAAAGAGGGAAATTCAATTTAAAGCAACACAAAACTCACTGAAATCCTTTAACATCAATAAAATAGTTAAGAAAGAAACTGAATTTCTATCTTCGTTTATTAATTAAAATCCCATTTTTTAATACTAACCAGCGCCTCATGGTGGCCACTAGAGTGACTTACAGAAGGATTCAGGAATTTTTGAATCACCATGGTTTCGGTCGTATTCCGCTTATTCGGGGACGAGTTGCCGAGGGCAACAGCCTCAGACGGGAAATCCAGGCTTCTCTCACCCCGGCTGCATCCTTCAGCTCACCCAGGAGGATCCTGAGGTGTTCCCTGTCCAGCTGTAAGACATAGTCTCTTCAGCAGGTTCGGGGTCTGTCTCTGGGTTTCCTCCTGGTAGGACGGAACACTTCACCAGCGAGGCCAGATGCCCGAAGCAACTGATCTGGTGTCTCTTGACCTGGATGGGCAGCGGCTCTACTCCATGCTCCTCTCTCTATCTCTGAGTGAGAGCCCAGCCACAGTGTGGAGGAAGATCATTTCAGCCGCTTGTATCCATGATGTCATTCTTTCAGTCACGCCCACAACTGGTGAATTTAGGTGAGGGTAGGAACGTAGATCCTGGTTACTATGGTGAGGGTAGGAACGTAGATCCTGGTTACCATGGTGAGGGTGGGAACGTAGATCCTGGTTACCATGGTGAGGTTTAGAACGTAGATCCTGGTTACCATGGTGAGGGTAGGAACGTAGATCCTGGTTACCATGGTGAGGTAGGAACGTAGATACTGGTTACCATGGTGAGGGTAGGAACGTAGATCCTGGTTTCCATGGTGAGGGTAGGAACGTAGATCCTGGTTACCATGGTGAGGTAGGAACGTAGATACTGGTTACCACGGTGAGGGTAGGAACGTAGATCCTGGTTACCATGGTGAGGGTAGGAACGTAGATCCTGGTTACCATGGTGAGGGTAAGAACGTAGATTCTGTTTACCATGGTGAGGGTAGGAACACAGATCCTGGTTACCATGGTGAGGGTAGGAACGTAGATCCTGGTTACCATGGTGAGGGTAAGAACGTAGATTCTGGTTACCATGGTGAGGGTAGGAACACAGATCCTGGTTACCATGGTGAGGGTAGGAACGTAGATCCTGGTTACCATGGTGAGGGTAGGAACGTAGATCCTGGTTACCATGGTGAGGGTAGGAACGTAGATCCTGGTTACCATGGTGAGGGTAGGAACGTAGATCCTGGTTACCATGGTGAGGGTAGGAACGTAGATCCAGGTTACCATGGTGAGGGTAGGAACGTAGATCCTGGAACCAGTTCTAGGTGAGGGACCAGACAAAGCGGGGTTCAAAAACCTCTACCTTTAAACAAAGTTATCATAACAACAAAAAAATAAAATATATTTTAATTTGTCTTCATAAAGCCGATGTTTTACCACAAATCTTGTGGATTTCCTCGGTGATGCCCGCGTACACGGCAGCCAGGACCTCGTCTTTTGGTTTCAGGCCGTCCAAGAAAACTATTAAAAAAACACACATAAATAATTAGAATTTTTAAACTAATCAACATCAAATTAAAGATAAAGGGTTTTAATTTATTCAAATAAAACATTCCATAAAGCAAGGGTCACCAACACGGTGCCAGTGGGCACCAAGTCGCCCACAAGGACTACTCAAGTCACCTACAGACCTGAGTCTATTTTCTCATCAAGACGTTTCGACCATCATTTTCAATTCGATGAGTATTCATGCCAGTGGTACGTTGGCGAAGGACTGTTGGTCCAGAGTTGGCCTAGCAGACCCGAGCGTCCACCAACTGGTACGCCTAGCGGTGCCAAACTTTGACTGGGCATTGGAGGAACGGAGGTGAACTTTGCCGGAGCGGAAAATTGACTGCTTTGTGTAGCTCAAAACTTGGAGCGGTAGAAGAAACACCAGCGGTGGCCGAGCGTCTACCGGTTGCCCGCGAACTGGTTCCAAGTCGACCGCCAGGTGTCGGGAGAAAAAATAAAATGAAAGAGTTGGAAACTCAGCAAATTTGATGCAATATTTTACGAGTATTCAGACCTTCTAGTTGAGCAACTGGGTTGAGGGGTTCACAGGGGGAAACATGCCCCCCCCTTTTGGTCCACAAAAAAAAAAAAAAAAAGAAGGAAGAAAAAGGGACTAGTCAAGCTATCATTCACAGGGCCAGCCAAAATGTTCTGAGTGGGAGGGGCGGTCCCCAGCCTCCCCATAACCTCTATTGATTGTTAACCTCTGGAGTTCCACTGAGAGACTTACAATCCACTTTTAAAGAGCAAATAGTGAACAAAGCTAAATGTATCCTGGGTCAACCCCAGCACCCTTTACGCAATGATTTCATTTTAATGCCTTCAAGACGTCGGTTTTATGTCCCGGCAAGGTCGACAAACCGTTTTTCAAATTCTTTTGTGCCTTTGGCAATTAAATTCTTAAGTTACCGCAATTTCACAACCATTAGGCGCACCGTACGAAAAGGCGCAGTCTCAGTCACACACCGCCTAACAACAACACACACACAAGCATGCAAATGTGTGTATTAAAAAATAGATCGGGAGTAAAACTGAGTTTGGTTGTGTTTTATTTAAGTAGTAACGATACTAAACAAACACATTACCGGTAATAGTCTTTATTCAAATCCATCAAAGTCCTCATCCTCTGTTTCAGAGCAGGTCCACTTTGCTCCTCGCTGTCAAAGTCACTGTCTGTACTGTGCGGCTCCTCAGAAAGGATACCAGCTTTTGAGAAAGCTCAGATAACAGTACCAGCAGACACGTTAGTCCAAGCATCTACAATCCATTGGCAAACTGTAGCGTAACTCGCCCGGCGCTGCCTTCCACCCTTCGGTCATCCATCGCTCCCACGCCGCTCACACTTCACTCTTTAACGTTCGCATGCCTTTTCTTTCAGGTCCGCCTCGCGGGCACCGCGTTTTCTTTTAGGTCCACCTTTTCTCACACACAAGGCGCACCGCATGAAAAGGCGCACCGCTCATTTTGAAGAAAATCTAAGACTTTTATGTGAGCCTTATGGCCGTGAAATTACGGTAGTCTTGGTTTACGTGGGTTTTTTTAACTGGATGTTTGTATGGGGTTTCTTAACTGGACTGGTCTGACCCAAGCTGTGTGTTTTTATTTTTTTATTATTATTTATCTGGTTTTTTATTATGTTTTTGTTTTTGTGTTTGTTTTAATGAGATGTTGTGTGGTGCATTGCCAAAGAAAGCTGTAAAACAATTGCCCTCTGGGACTAATAAAGTTTTCTGATTCTATACTGACTTTGTCAATAACCTCACCTCTCATGACCCCCGCCATTTAGAAAATCCTGGATCTACCCCAGGGTCCCAAAGTTCCCAAGTTTTTCTAGTGTTTTTCAGGAGGTTTGATATTTGAAAAGTAGATCTTGGGACAAAAAAGTTGGGTTAACGGGTGCCAGCTTTTGTTAAATGACTTCTGTTACGAGCGGTGAAGATTTATTTTCACCCCTACAGGAATGCTGGAGTAATGTTTCCATCGGTCTGACCAGGGTCTAAGAAGACGTGGGACAGAGAGGACTGAGGAGAGCAGGCGGGAGTTCAGGGAGATGAGATGGTAAAACCAAACAAGTGGCTCAACCACTAAGAACGCTCCAGCAAAGTTCGGGCGGTTTGATCGGGGTCTGAACATTGTTGTGGAATTTTCTTAATAATATGTCACACAAATGAGAAGAGAAGAAAATAATTTAATGAAGTCCAAAGATTAAATGCTGCAGCATTGGAAGTTCATGCAAATCAAACACTGATCGGCAGAAGTTCTACGAATTTCCCACACACATGTTTTAAGGATCCCCGTTGTCAGGGTGGGCTTTTTTGTTGCTAGGCATTCTGATAGGCTATGCAACTTTGGTTGGGCTGACCATGACGTATGATAGGCTGATAATTTATTAATATTTATTACTGGGCTGAGCAAACTAAACATGTCCTTATCTTGCACCTGCAACTCGCTGGACAGAGGCTGCCTTATTTGGATAGAGTTTATAAAATGTATCTTTGCTTGTCCTTGAGAGGCATGGAGTCTGTGTGAACAGGCTGGCAAAGTGTTCTCACATCATGGATGTCAGACAGATGTACTGTTTCATCACATCACGCCAATCAAAGACACTTATTGTCATTAAGATATATTCAAAGTGAATATTAACCTAACTTAATCCAAAGTTTTCTACCACAACACGCAGAACGTCTTTCCGTTCCGTCGTCTTCTGCTTATCCGGGGCCGGGTCGCTGGGGCAACAGCCTCAGGTGGGAAGCCCAGGCTTCTCTCACCTGAGGCTGCATCCTCCAGCTCACCCAGGAGGATACTGAGGTGTTCCCTGTCCAGCTGTGAGACAGTCTCTCCAGCAGGTCCGGGGTCTGCCTCTTGGTCTCCTCCTGGTGGGACGTGCCCGAAACACCTCAAGAGGCACCACCCCATCTGGCTTCTCTAGACCCGGAGGACGACCAGCTCGACACCTAGCTCCTTTGGAATGGCAGAACTCCTCACCCCATCTCTGAGTGAGAGCCCAGCCACCCTGTGGCGGAAGCTCATTTCGGCCGCTTGTATAAAGAAAATAAATAAATAAAATGAATTACTCTATTCATCCCTCACCGGGGAAATTTGTGTGCTGCACTCCTTACACCACAGCAGGCTGCCCTTTGACGGCGCCAATGGTGGGAGAAGCGGGGGTTAGGTGTCTTCTCCAAGGACCCTAGACGTGCTCTCTGTGGGACACAAACCCGCACGCGAACGCTCTAACCACTGAGCTGCCGTCTCCTCCCTCGTCTATCCACGGTCTCGTTCTTTCTGTGGGTGATGAAGAACCTCTGTTGGTGACCCCTGTCGTAGAGCATATCCGTACCTATATCTGATGTGATGCTCTCCATCTCCTGGCGGTTTTTTTGGTACATGGGCCACACGTAGCCATCGAAGTATCCGGGCGGATCGGGAGGCATGTACACCCGGGTGCTACCGATCAGACACAGCAAGGTGAACGTCTTTCCTAAGAAGATTTAATGTGTAAAATATTCACCTTCGTCTCTTTTTACAGACTTCATATGGGATTTCCAGAAAATATCTTCTGTGGAAAAGCTCGTTAAGACGCCTGCGGAGGAGAAGCAACACGTTCAGGCTCAGGTAAGTGTGGAGTGTGTATGCCAGGGCACAGTGTGTGTTTGTCTTGGCAGCCGGCGGAAGACCAACAAGTATCTCTGGTGAATGTCGAGATGTGGTGGACCGATTCAAGTGTCTGGGTGTACTAGCTGATGACCATGATAGGAACGTAGATCCTGGTTACCATGGTGAGGGTAAGAACGTAGATCCTGGTTACCGTGGTGAGGGTAGGAACATAGATCCTGGTTACCATGGCGAAGGTAGGAACATATCCTGGTTACCATGGTGAGGGTAGGAATGTAGATCCTGGTTACCATGGTGAGGGTAGGAACGTAGATCCTGGTTACCACGGTGAGGGTAGAAACATAAATCCTGGTTAGCACGGTGAGGGTAGGAACGTAGATCCTGGTTACCATGGTGAGGGTAGGAACGTAGATCCTGGTTACCATGGTGAGGGTAGGAACGTAGATCCTGGTTACCATGGTGAGGGTAGGAACGTAGATCCTGGTTACCACGGTGAGGGTAGGAACGTAGATCCTGGTTACCATGGTGAGGGTAGGAACGTAAATCCTGGTTACCATGGTGAGGGTAGGAATGTAGATCCTGGTTACCATGGTGAGGGTAGGAACATAGATCCTGGTTACCATGGTGAGGGTAGGACCGTAGATCCTGGCTACCACGGTGAGGGTAGGACCGTAGATCCTGGTTACCATGGTGAGGGTAGGACCGTAGATCCTGGTTACCACGGTGAGGGTAGGAATGTAGATCCTGGTTACCATGGTGAGGTTAGGAACGTAGATCCTGGTTACCATGGTGAGGGTAGGAACATAGATCCTGGTTACCATGGTGAGGTTAGGAACATAGATCCTGGTTACCATGGTGAGGGTAGGAACGTAGATTCTGGTTACTGTGGTGAGGATACACTGTTGGGTTTTTTTTTAATCATAAATGTAATTTAATGTTTGTTTTTTGTATTTATTTTGATGTTTACCTGTAGATGTGTTAATTAATATGTAAATTTTTTATTAAATAAATAAAAATAAATAAATGAGATAAAAATAAACATAAACTTTAGTAAAAACAAGTACCTGCAGTTAAAAATAAGAAAACCTTCCACTATCAGGAGGAACAGCTGCTTATCAGCAGAACACATGAGACCTTTACGCTGCATGAACGCCTTTGGATCTGATCTCCACGAGTTCACCTCACTCATCATCTTATCCATGTGAAGAGCTTCCAGAACTAAAAAAAAAAAAAAACAACAACAAAATGCATAAAATAATAGCTTATTTCCTATTTTGTTGGATTTTTAGATTTTCACAATAAAAGCAGAAGTTGATTTCCATTCAAAACAATATTTAAATCATCAACATATTTTTTTAAAACTTGTTTAGCTCCACATTTTGTTTGATTTTTATTAGATAAATGAGGTTAGTCTATGTGTTGTTCCACCACAGTGAAGGATCAAGATGTGGAGCTTTTAGAGACACTTTAAGATCCTATTTAACCCCTGGAGCCCATCACTGTGCTTTCAGGGTGGGTGGGATACTGGGTCATTCTAGGATTGAAGAGGATGAACGGGTGGATGTGGTGGTGAAAAGAAGTGGTGGAGAGCGTCGTGGATCTGTCCCAGGCGAAGGCATTGGTCTGGACGGGGACTTGTTATGATTCACTGGGGCTTTAAAACATCATTGACTCGGTTAGCCAGGGCCAGCTGTTGTGTGTTCCACCAAGCGGCTGTTACTTCCCTACTCCACCCAACTCTGCACCCCCTAGCAGCTGTTCTGAAGCTCTCTCTTGAACAGCTTTGAGCTTCCAGACACATAAATTTCCTCAGTAAAGTATTTTTATCTCTATCCACAGCAGGTTTTCAAACCCCAATACTCAGAGAAAACCCATGCATACACATGGAGAACATGCAAACTCAACACAGAAAGGCCAATAATTCCAGCTTCGCCTCTATCCAGGACTTTAAATCCCTGACCTTCTTGCTGTGAGGCCAGTGTAGTAAAGCAAATTAAAACATGTTGAATCTGTACCGGCGGCACAGTGACGCAGTAGGTAGCACAGTGGCCTCACAGCAACAAGGTCATGGGTTCTAATCCCCGGTGGCAACGAGGCATTGAACGCTGGTCTTTATGTGTGGAGTTTGCATGTTCTCCCCATGTCTGCGTGGGTTTTCTCTGGGTACTCCGGTTTCCTCCCACCCTCCAAAAACATACATGCTAGGTTTATTGGCCGGTGCCAAATTGCCTCTAGGACTGAGTGTGTGTGTGTGTGTGTGTGTGTGTGTGTGGATGGTTGGATGTGTGTGGCCCTGCGACAAACTGGCGACGTGTTCCGGATGTACCCTGCCCTTGCCTTGAATCAGCCGGGATAGGCTCCAGCACACCCCGTAAGGGATAGGATGGTTAAGAAGGTGACTGACTGAATCTTTACCGTCATACTGCTTGAAGCCGTTTTTATCCACCGGTACCAACGAATCATCCTGAAAAAAAAAACAGAGTTAATTATGATTAAATATTAATATAATTAAATAGGTTTTTTTTTTTTACCTTAAAGTATGAATCTTGTGCGATGATGCAGCTGTTTGGGATGCTCTGCTGAAGAGCAGTCGAAAGAGTCGATTTGCCTCCATTTGTCATCCTTAAAAAAAAAAAAAAAAAAAAGACATTTAAAACAAGTCTATCTACGTTCCTACCCTCACCATGGTAACCAGGATCTATGTTCCTACCCTCACCATGGTATCCAGGATCTAAATTCCTACCCTCACCATCGTAACCAGGATCCACGTTCCTACCCTCACCATGGTAACCACGATCTACATTCCTACCCTCACCATGGTAACCAGGATCTACGTTCCTACCCTCACCATGGTAACCAGGATCTACGTTCCTATCCTCACCGTGGTAACCAGGATCTACGTTCCTACCCTCACCATGGTAACCAGGATCTACGTTCTCACCCTCACCATGGTAACCAGGATCTACGTTCTCACCCTCACCGTGGTAACCAGGATCTACGTTCCTACCCTCACCGTGGTAACCAGGATCTATGTTCCTACCCTCACCATGGTAACCAGGATCTACGTTCCTACCCTCACCGTGGTAACCAGGATCTACGTTCCTACCCTCACCATGGTAACCAGGATCTACGTTCTCACCCTCACCATGGTAACCAGGATCTATGTTCCTACCCTCACCATGGTAACCAGGATCTACGTTCCTATCCTCACCATGGTAACCAGGATCTATGTTCCTATCCTCACCATGGTAACCAGGATCTATGTTCCTACCCTCACCATGGTAACCAGGATCTACGTTCCTATCCTCACCATGGTAACCAGGATCTATGATCCTACCCTCACCGTGGTATCCAGGATCTACGTTCTTACCCTCACCATGGTAACCAGGATCTACGTTCCTACCCTCACCGTGGTAACCAGGATCTATGTTCCTACCCTCACCATGGTAACCAGGATATACGTTCCTACCCTCACCATGGTAACCAGGATCTACGTTCCTACCCTCACCATGGTAACCAGGATCTACTTTCCAACCCTCACCATGGTAACCAGGATCTACTTTCCAACCCTCACCTATGGTCACCAGTTGTGGGTGGTATATAATTGTTTTGGGGGCAAGTTTTTTTTTTTTTTTACCAGGCAGTGTATTGGTATTTCTTTGGGTACACTTGGTGACCCGGTGCCCGTTACACACATCACTGGTATAAGCTGTATCTTAATCTTCTATTTCTGTTCAGAGACGGGATTATATTTTCAGATTTAAAGCTGTAGCTCATACGGGGAGGGATCCCTCCTTCATGGGGATCCACATTAGATTTATGATTTATTTTCCTGGTGCTGGATTTTGGGGTGTTTTTTCTCACCGTGAAGGAGGGTCTAAAAGCAGGAATAAGCTGAAATTATTTAGTTAGTTTTGTACTTTTTTTTTTTTTTTTTTTAATCTACAAAAAGAAGCCTGTTGAGAATTTTTTCGGTGATATTTTGCAGTAAAAATACATATAATTTTTAAAATGGTTTTATATAAAAAATTTCTATAAATTATTTATAAACATTTTCTGTCTTTTAAGCGTTTGTTTGGATTTTGCAACATGTTTTTTTGTTTTTTTTAAATCGATAAACAAATTGAAAACAACACCAGTCATTTTTAAAACAACAACAAACTTTTACTTTTCTAATTAAGTTACAATAAAAACTTACTTTAATTTTTTCTGTTAGTTTTTTGTGTTTTTACGTAAAAAAAATTCTTATCAGTTTTTCTGATTTTATCTCATGAAACATGTTTTTTTCTGCAGTTTTAAAAAACAAACAACCAAACAAAATGCATTTTGATTTTAATAAAAAAGTCATGCTTTTTTTTCTAATAAAAATAGATTTTAATGATCTGAGAATAAAATGTATTAATGTTAGTTTTTTAAAAAGAAGAAAAAAGAGTTAGAATTTTTTCACTCACCCTCCGATTCCAACAATAAATCTTTTCATGTCTCACTGATAAAAAAAAGAAGAAAATCTGGAAAAAATAAAATAAAGCAAGAAAAAAACACACTTTAAAACTTATTTCTTTTAAAAACAAAGTCATTTCCGCAAAACATGCAGCTGATTGGATGAAAGGTGATGACGTCACTTTGTACCGCCCATATAAGAAAAAGCAGCAAAAATTTTGTTTAAATATTAATAAAAAAATATTTTATTACACATACAGAGGAATTTTTTTAATTTTATCAAATAAGAATTATTTTGAAAAATAAATTAAATAAGAATATTTTGTTTAAATTGTAGCAGCTTTTTAAAAAAAAAAAAAAAAATCAAATTAATTTGAAACTTTTGAAAAAATAAAAACTGGCCAAATAATGCTTTTACTTTTAATAGTTTTTGATTGTTTCAGAAAATTTAATCCATGTAAAAAATAAAAAACAGTTTCACTCATCTTTTTTTTCTTTAAATAAAAAAAAAAATCCTATAAAAACTTCTCCTTGAGCTGTATTCTTATCGTGCCCCAATGGGGCTGGTTACCCCCAGCATGGGCACTACCTATAGGAGAGTCCTAGGTAGACTGTACCACCTGGGAAAGCTCAGGTCCTACAACACCTGCAGGGAGATGAGCTCCATGTTCTACTGGTCCATCATAGAGAGGGTCTCCATGTTCTGGGTCTCCATCATAGAGAGGGTTTCCATGTTCTGGGTCTCCATGATGGAGAGGGTCTCCATGTTCTGGGTCTCCATGATGGAGAGGGTCTCCATGTTCTGGGTCTCCATGATGTAGAGGGTCTCCATGTTCTGGGTCTCCATGATGGAGAGGGTCTCCGTGTCCTGTTCTTCTCTGTGATCTTGTTGGGAGCTGGTGTGGAGACCAAAGGACGCCAGCAGGCTAAACTAGATGAGCGGGAGGACTGGATCTGTGGTTGGAATCCCTCCCACACCGTGTATGAATTTGTCGATCATCTTGGGAGTATAGTAGAAAAAGTTTCAAAAAAGTCTTCTGGACAGTTTAATTCTTGAAACGAGACGTTTCGACTTCCATCCGGAAATCATTTTCAATCTGAATGAAATGGACTGAAACCTGGATCCATTTATACTAACCTGAGTAACAGGTAAAAAAAATAGTAAGAAGGGCTCGACCAATGAGCCTGTGTTACCTATGATGGCCGTGAATGGCCCCTATTGTAGCCACAGACCAGTAAACAACCCTATTATAAAAATGCTAAAAGCCTAGTGAATAGAGAAACCTGCTAACGAGAGGCGTGAAACTGAGTCACGAGGTGTCATCTTTAGTCCATGGCTTCAAAAGGCTGCTATAGATACCGGGCAGAATGTATCTAACGCCTCCACTCCGATTCAGTGAGGGGTTTTCTTTCATCACAAAGATGGCTTCCTTCACACCTCTTTCAAACCATCCTTTCTCTCTACTTAGAATCTTCACCTCACTGTCCTCAAAAGTGTGTTTGGTGGATTTAAGATGCAGATGTACAGCAGACTGTGGACCACTAGAGGCTTCTCTTCTGTGTTGGTAAAGTCTTTTGTGGAGTGGTTGCTTCGTTTCCCCAATGTAGTGTTCTTTGCAGCTTCCTTCACTGCACCGGATCGAATAAACTACATTGCTCTGTTTTTCTGTAGGCATCTTGTCTTTAGGATGTACTAGTTTCTGCCATAATGTGTTGACCGGTTTAAAGAAAACCGGGATGTCATGTTGTCTGAAGATTCTCTGTAACTTCTCGGACTCGGATGGGATCCACAACGTTGATGTGCAACACAGATCATAACATCAAGTTTACACCTGAAGACTCCAAGGACAACCGGTTGGCCTTTTTAGACTGCGCTGTGATCATAGGAGAGGACGGAAATTTGCAACTGGAAGTATACAGGAAACCCACGCACACAGACCAATACCTACAGTTTGACTCTAATCATCCTTTGCAACACAAACTGGGTGTCATCAGAACTTTACAACACAGGGCTGAGGAGATACCCACGAGCACAGAGGCTAAGGAGAAGGAGACACAGCATGTCTAAAAAGCCCTCTCGGTCTGTGGCTACCCCAAATGGGCCCTGAATAGGGTGAGAGCGTCCAAGAAACGTGAGAAGAGGGAAACAGAAACTGAGAAGAGGAAAAATGGAGTCTCTATTCCCTACGTGTCAGGACTGTCCGAGAAGTTACAGAGAATCTTCAGACAACATGACATCCCGGTTTTCTTTAAACCGGTCAACACATTACGTCAAAAACTAGTACATCCTAAAGACAAGATGCCCACAGAAAAACAGAGCAATGTAGTTTATTCGATCCGGTGCAGTGAAGGGAGCTGCAAAGAACACTACATTGGTGAAACGAAGCAGCCACTCCACAAAAGACTTTACCAACACAGAAGAGAAGCCTCTAGTGGTCCACAGTCTGCCGTACATCTGCATCTTAAATCCACCAAACACACTTTTGAGGACAGTGAGGTGAAGATTCTAAGTAGAGATAAAGGTTGGTTTGAAAGAGGGGTGAAAGAAGCCATCTTTGTGATGAAAGAAAATCCCTCACTGAATCGGAGTGGAGGCGTTAGATATGTTTTGCCCGGTATCTATAGCAGCCTTTTGAAGCCATGGACTAAAGATGACACCTCGTGACTCAGATTCACGCCTCTCGTTAGCAGGTTTCTCTATTCACTAGGCTTTTAGCATTTTTATAATAGGTTTGTTTACTGGTCTGTGGCTACAATAGGAACCATTCACGGCCATCATAGGTAACACAGGCTCATTGGTCGAGCCCTTCTTACTATTTTTTTTACCTTTTACTCAGGTTAGTATAAATGGATCCAGGTTTCAGTCCATTTCATTCAGATTGAAAATGATTTCCGGATGGAAGTCGAAACGTCTCGTTGAAGAATTAAACTGTCCAGAAGACTTTTTTGAAACTTTTTCTACTATGAATCACTCCTGGATGAATGAGGGACTACACGGATTCATCTTGGGAGTAACTTATGCAGCCGAAGATCTGTCGGGTCCGAGGCAGCCCCGTCGTTGGCTGCCACCCATCTCCTACCTCATCCGATCCCTACGCCCCCTCGTGCAGGTGGTGAGTCCACTAAAAGGATGGCCAATGTCCCCTGTTCGGGCTGGGCCCAGCCGGGACCCATGGGTAAAAGCCTGGACACCAGGCGCTCACTCTCGTGCCCCACCCTCGGACCTCGCCCCAAGGGAGGGCCCCGGTGACCCAAGTATGGGCAAGGGCAACTACCCACCAGGAGGAGACCAAGAGGCAGACCACGGACCGACTGGAGAGACTATGTCTCACAGCTGGCTGGGGAACACCTCAGGATCCTCCTGGAGGAGCTGGAGGATGCAGCCGGGGTGAAAGAAGCCTGGGATTCCCGTCTGAGGCTGTTTTCCTCGCAACCGGCCCCGGATAAGCGGAGGACAACGGAACAAACGGAATCTTGGGAGTAGCTTCGTTGACAGACTCCTGCGACCCCACTGCTCAGAGGAGCAGTGCAGGGAATCATTTCTGCCGTCCTCCATCAGACTCTTTAAAAGATCTTTCATCCTCTCGTCATCCTGGCTTTCTGTTTACACTGCAGCGCTCAAATTTACCTTCAGGGATCAATAAAGTCGTGTCATTCAGTTTCAGTTCAATGTCCCTGGTAGGGTCACCCAAGGCAAACAGGTCCTAGGTGAGGGACCGGACAAAACGCCCCTGATGAAGAGATTAATCAGCAAGACAGACGAGGTCAGACAGGAATCCCCATGTACACTGATGTTTGTACATCTGTAGTGAGAGGAGGCAAGAGGTGGAGGAAAAGATGGAGACTGGAAAGAATCAGAATGAAGATTCTCCAGAGTAAGACAGAGATAGAAAGAGGAGTTCTGCCATCCGGGAGGAGCTCGGAGTAAATCCATTGGTCCTACCGGATGAGAGAAGCCAGATGAGGTGGTCCAGCCATCTGGTTAGGAGGCCTCTTTCGCTGGTGAGATGTTCAGTCCTACCAGGAGGAGACCCAGAGACAGAACACGCACCTGCTGGAGAGACTGTCTTACAGCTGGACAAAAACACCTCAGGATCCTTCCGGGTGAGCTGGAGGATGCAGCCGGGGTGAGAGAAACCTGGGCTTCCCGTCTGAAACTGTTGCACCAGCATTCTAGCCCCGTAAGCGGAAGACGACGGAACGGACAGAGTACGTGTGTGAATGAGAGGAGTGAGGTTACAGGGAGAAGAGATAAAGAAGGTGGAAGATTTTAAGTACTTAGGATCAACAGTCCAGAGCAATGGAGAGTGTGGAAAAGAGGTGAAGAAGCGTGTGCAGGCAGGCTGAAACGGGTGGAGAAAAATATCAGATGTGATGTGTGATAGAAGAGTTTCAGCTAAAATGAAAGGAAAAGTGTACAAAACCGTGGTGAGAGCGGCCATGCTGATTGGTCTAGAGACAGTGTGGTGAGAGCGGCCATGCTGATTGGTCTAGAGACAGTGTGGTGAGAGCGGCCATGCTGATTGGTCTAGAGACAGTGTGGTGAGAGCAGCCATGCTGATTGGTCTAGAGACAGTGTGGTGAGAGCGGTCATGCTGATTGGTCTAGAGACAGTGTGGTGAGAGCGGCCATGCTGATTGGTCTAGAGACAGTGTGGTGAGAGCGGCCATGCTGATTGGTCTAGAGACAGTGTGGTGAGAGCGGCCATGCTGATTGGTCTAGAGACAGCGTGGTGAGAGCGGCCATGCTGATTGGTCTAGAGACAGTGTGGTGAGAGTGGCCATGCTGATTGGTCTAGAGACAGCGTGGTGAGAGCGACCATGCTGATTAGTCTAGAAACAGCGTGGTGAGAGCGGCCATGCTGATTGGTCTAGAGACAGTGTGGTGAGAGTGGCCATGCTGATTGGTCTAGAGACAGTGTCACTGAGGAAAAGACAGGAAACAGAGATGTTTGTATCAGAGATGAAGATGCTTAGGATCTCTCTGGGAGTGACCAGGATGGACAGGATCAGAGGAACAGCACATGTTAGAGGTTTTAAAGTCAGAGAGGTCAGACTGAGATGGTTTGGACATGTGCAGAGGAGAGAGAGGAACTACCAGGCAGGAGGTCTAGAGGAAGACCAAAAAGGAGGTTCATGGATACAGTGAAGGAAGACATGAACCAAAGAGGATGCAGGAGACAGGATTAGATGAAAGAAACTGGCTTGCTTTGGCGCCCTCTGGAGGGAGAAGCCCAAAGGAGAAGAAGAAGAAAAAGTGGTAGACATAAAACATAATTTAAAAAGTAGTGTTTTGAGTAAAAAAGAATAAAATAAAAAATATATTTTTTAAATATTATAAAATAAACAGCGTGAAAGTTTAAAACGTTTTTTATATAAAAAATGTAACTTATTGATTTAAAGTTAATTATTTATTATTTAAATTAGAACTCCCTGGGGTGCGCATGCGCAGCAGACACTTCCTCATTATTCCTTCCGCATTTTTCCGTTTTATTATTTTGATTTTTCTTCTTTTTAACGCGGATTTTCATCGTTTTTTCTTCTTTTTTTATTACTTTATCTTTATTTGAAACACATGTCGAAGCCTCCTCCCAAACCGGCCAAACCTGGTAAGAAAAAAACTTTAAAAAACACCAAAACCAGCTCATTTTCAGGTGTTTTAACATTAAAAACATTTAAGTTTTACTGTTTAAAACTTTAATGAATTCATCTGAAAAGTTTTAAAAACATCTTTTAATAATTTTTTTTGGTAAAAATTTGTGTTTTTTATCATTTCTGCTTTTCAGACTTTTTACTTCCTTATTTTTTCTGATCATAAAAATCCTAGTTTTACTAAAAAAAATACATTTATTTGCTGTTTTTGACTCATTTTTGTATAAAAATCCATTTAATTTGCGTTTTAACTGTTTTTATGCAAAAATCTGCTTTAAAATAAAATGTATTTAAACTAATTTTTTATTAAATTTGACATAAATTTAAAGTCTTTTATTTTTTGATTATTTTAGTCAAACTTCTTAAAAACGAACAGTTCTAGTTGTAAATTATATTTGTTTGTTATTTTTATTTATTTTCTGTTAAAATTAACTAATTTTATTTATTTAATTCATTTTAAGCAAAAAAAATTGCTTTAAAATTGTATTAAAATTCATTTTTAACACATTAAACTGCTTTAAAGTGAAAATATTTGTTTAAAAACTCACTTTTAATTCATTAAAGTTTCATTTAGTTTTATTTTTCACTCATTTTTTTTATTTAATAAAACATTAGAATTTATAGTTATTTAACATTTTTTATTCAAAAATATACTTTAAACTTAAATCATTTGTATTTAAACTACTTTTTAACTTGAAAAAAATGACATTTTAAGCCTCTTTTTTCCCCACTTTTTAAGTCTTGAATTGAGCAAAAATTTATTTTAATAATATTTAACTCATTTTTTAATTTAAATCCTTCTAATTTTTTTATTCAGCTTATTTTATACAAAAAACTGCTTTAAAATTAAACTAATTGTGTTTAAACTATTTTTTAAAACATCAAACTCTTATTTTTCAGTTTTTTTTAATGAGTCAAACGGCTCACAAGTAATTTTTTTGCTTATTAATCATGTTTTTCTGGTATTTTTAACTCTTCTTCTTTTTAAAATCCACTCATGCGTTCCTCAAACGGCTCCGTGTGAACATGGCCGGTGCCAGAGCTTGTTGGTTTGTCAGTGTGTCGATTCGATATCCTGTGAGAGTTGGACTCCGCCAAGGCGGCCATTTGTCACTGTTTCTGTTCATTACTTTAATGGACGGAATTTCTAGGCGCCAACACGGTGTTGTAGCGATCCGGCTCTACAAGTATGGGTGTCTGATTTTTGCAGATGATGTGGTCCTGATGGCTTCGTTGAGCCGTGAACTCCAACTCTTGCTAGACCGATAATCCGAGACTTGGAAAAGGGTGAAAACCACCTGCAGGTCAGGGCGGGGTCCTGCCCAAAGTGGAGGAGTTTAAGTATCTCTGGGTCAGTCGTTGTAAAGAAAGAGCTGAACCGAAAAGTAAAGCTCTGGATTTACAAGTCGATCTACGTTCCTACCCTCACCATGGTAACCAGGATCTACGTTCCTACCCTCACCATGGTAACCAGGATCTACGTTCCTACCCTCACCATGGTAACCAGGATCTACGTTCCTACCCTCACCATGGTAACCAGGATCTACGTTCCTACCCTCACCATGGTAACTAGGATCTACGTTCCTACCCTCACCATGGTAACCAGGATCTACGTTCCTACCCTCACCATGGTAACTAGGATCTACGTTCCTACCCTCACCATGGTAACCAGGATCTACGTTCCTACCCTCACCATGGTAACCAGGATCTACGTTCCTACCCTCACCATGGTAACTAGGATCTACGTTCCTACCCTCACCATGGTAACCAGGATCTACGTTCCTACCCTCACCGTGGTAACCAGGATCTACGTTCCTACCCTCACCATGGTAACTAGGATCTACGCTCCTACGCTCACCGTGGTTACCAGGATCTACGTTCCTACCCTCACCGTGGTAACCAGGATCTACGTTCCTACCCTCACCATGGTAACTAGGATCTACGCTCCTACGCTCACCGTGGTTACCAGAATCTACGTTCCTACCCTCACCATGGTAACCAGGATCTACGTTCCTACCCTCACCGTGGTAACCAGGATCTACGTTCCTACCCTCACCGTGGTAACCAGGATCTACGTTCCTACCCTCACCATGGTAACCAGGATCTACGTTCCTGCTCTACCATCCAAGAGGAGCTTGGAGTAGAGCCGTTGCTCCTCTGAGTTAAGAGAAGCCAGACGGTTCAGGCATCTGGTTAGAATGCCAAGGACGGGGGTTTGAGTTCATGAGCGGGAGCGAGGCTTGAAACACTAACCTTTCTGTGTGTAGTTTGTATGTTCTCTCCATGTATGTGAGGATTTTCTCTGGTTTCCTCCAAAAACAAACATGTTAGGTTGACTGGTCCCAAGGAATGAGTGTGTGCGTGTGTATGGCCCTGCAGCAGACTGGCGACCTGTTCAGGGTGTATCCTGAGGTGAAACCTCTCTGATCTTCAGGTTACTGAAACACAAGCGACCAGGAAGAGCAGGACCTCTCCAGAAGAAGGACCTTCCTGTGCGTCTCCAGACCTGCTAGCTCTCAGGGATGCGAGCGTGAAACCAGCCAGTTCTGTCATGTTAGAACCATGAGTCCTGACTGGCGTGTCAGAGGGTTAGGCTGGGGTAGGTGTGTTTGGAGCGGCGTGCCCGGGCCTGCAGAGCACGTTGGAAGTACTGAAGTGTTGCTGCATTCATTGCTCACGGGCACTGAGGCAGTGTGAGGTCATATTTTTCCACTCTGAGAGATTAAACATGTCTTCAATTTATCACAATTCAAAAAAAACTTTTGTTTAATCTGAAACATTGAAATGTTCACAGTAAAAATAAAGATTTTATCAAAGGAAACAAAGCTGGAGGAAAAAAAAACAGACGTGGTTAAACCGAATCGCCATAGAAACGGAAGTAAAATGAACCACAATCCGCCCGAAAAAAAAACCAAACGCTTTGCATTAAAATTTACATTCTGTTTATCCTTTTTGGGCCACGAGATGTAGTCCTTCCTTCCTTCCTGTTGGGAGATGTAGTCCTTTCTTCCTGTTGGGAGATGTAGTCCTTTCTTCCTGTTGGGAGATGTAGTCCTTCCTTCCTGTTGGGAGATGTAGTCCTTCCTTCCTGTCGGGAGATGTAGTCCTTCCTTCCTGTTGGGAGATGTAGTCCTTCCTTCCTGTTGGGAGATGTAGTCCTTTCTTCCTGTTGGGAGATGTAGTCCTTCCTTCCTGTCGGGGGATGTAGTCCTTTCTTCCTGTTGGGAGATGTAGTCCTTCCTTCCTGTTGGGAGATGTAGTCCTTCCTTCCTGTTGGGAGATGTAGTCCTTTCTTCCTGTTGGGAGATGTAGTCCTTCCTTCCTGTCGGGGGATGTAGTCCTTCCTTCCTGTCGGGAGATGTAGTCCTTTCTTCCTGTTGGGAGATGTAGTCCTTTCTTCCTGTTGGGAGATGTAGTCCTTTCTTCCTGTCGGGGGATGTAGTCCTTCCTTCCTGTCGGGAGATGTAGTCCTTTCTTCCTGTTGGGAGATGTAGTCCTTCCTTCCTGTCGGGAGATGTAGTCCTTTCTTCCTGTTGGGAGATGTAGTCCTTCCTTCCTGTTGGGAGATGTAGTCCTTTCTTCCTGTTGGGAGATGTAGTCCTTCCTTCCTGTCGGGAGATGTAGTCCTTCCTTCCTGTCGGGAGATGTAGTCCTTCCTTCCTGTTGGGAGATGTAGTCCTTCCTTCCTGTCGGGAGTGTAGTCCTTCCTTCCTGTCGGGAGTGTAGTCCTTCCTTCCTGTTGGGAGATGTAGTCCTTCCTTCCTGTTGGGAGATGTAGTCCTTTCTTCCTGTTGGGAGATGTAGTCCTTTCTTCCTGTTGGGAGATGTAGTCCTTTCTTCCTGTCGGGAGATGTAGTCCTTTCTTCCTGTCGGGGGATGTAGTCCTTCCTTCCTGTCGGGGGATGTAGTCCTTTCTTCCTGTTGGGAGATGTAGTCCTTTCTTCCTGTTGGGAGATGTAGTCCTTCCTTCCTGTTGGGAGATGTAGTCCTTTCTTCCTGGTGGGAGATGTAGTCCTTTCTTCCTGGTGGGAGATGTAGTCCTTTCTTCCTGGTGGGAGATGTAGTCCTTCCTTCCTGTCGGGGGATGTAGTCCTTCCTTCCTGTCGGGGGATGTAGTCCTTCCTTCCTGTCGGGAGATGTAGTCCTTTCTTCCTGTTGGGAGATGTAGTCCTTCCTTCCTGTCGGGAGATGTAGTCCTTCCTTCCTGTCGGGAGATGTAGTCCTTCCTTCCTGTCGGGAGATGTAGTCCTTCCTTCCTGTCGGGAGATGTAGTCCTTCCTTCCTGTTGGGAGATGTAGTCCTTCCTTCCTGTTGGGAGATGTAGTCCTTTCTTCCTGTTGGGAGATGTAGTCCTTCCTTCCTGTCGGGAGATGTAGTCCTTTCTTCCTGTTGGGAGATGTAGTCCTTCCTTCCTGTTGGGAGATGTAGTCCTTCCTTCCTGTTGGGAGATGTAGTCCTTTCTTCCTGTTGGGAGATGTAGTCCTTCCTTCCTGTCGGGGGATGTAGTCCTTCCTTCCTGTCGGGAGATGTAGTCCTTCCTTCCTGTTGGGAGATGTAGTCCTTTCTTCCTGTTGGGAGATGTAGTCCTTCCTTCCTGTCGGGAGATGTAGTCCTTCCTTCCTGTTGGGAGATGTAGTCCTTCCTTCCTGGTGGGAGATGTAGTCCTTCCTTCCTGTTGGGAGATGTAGTCCTTTCTTCCTGTTGGGAGATGTAGTCCTTTCTTCCTGTTGGGAGATGTAGTCCTTTCTTCCTGTCGGGAGATGTAGTCCTTTCTTCCTGTTGGGAGATGTAGTCCTTCCTTCCTGTCGGGAGATGTAGTCCTTTCTTCCTGTTGGGAGATGTAGTCCTTCCTTCCTGTCGGGAGATGTAGTCCTTCCTTCCTGTCGGGAGATGTAGTCCTTCCTTCCTGTTGGGAGATGTAGTCCTTTCTTCCTGTCGGGAGATGTAGTCCTTTCTTCCTGTTGGGAGATGTAGTCCTTCATTCCTGTCGGGAGATGTAGTCCTTCCTTCCTGTCGGGGGATGTAGTCCTTCCTTCCTGTCGGGAGATGTAGTCCTTCCTTCCTGTCGGGAGATGTAGTCCTTTCTTCCTGTTGGGAGATGTAGTCCTTCCTTCCTGTCGGGAGATGTAGTCCTTCCTTCCTGTCGGGAGATGTAGTCCTTTCTTCCTGTTGGGAGATGTAGTCCTTCCTTCCTGGTGGGAGATGTAGTCCTTCCTTCCTGGTGGGAGATGTAGTCCTTCCTTCCTGTTGGGAGATGTAGTCCTTCCTTCCTGGTGGGAGATGTAGTCCTTCCTTCCTGGTGGGAGATGTAGTCCTTCCTTCCTGGTGGGAGATGTAGTCCTTCATGATGGGATTTGTAGTCTTTTTAATGTTTTCGCTCACATTTTAAAAATGTTTTTCTAAAATAATGCCTTTTTTTTTATTTCAGGCCAGGTGAAGGTGTTCAGAGCCTTGTTCACCTTTGACCCCCGAACGGTAAGACTTTGATGACATCATCAAAAGAAAACTGGACGTAAATAGAAATATTTTTCTTTTTTTTTTTTTTCAGCCTGATGAGTTGTTCTTTGAAGAAGGAGATATTTTATACATCTCTGACACGGTAAAAAAAAAATTAATATTACTTTAATAACTTTATTCTGAGCTGGCATGAAAGCTGTAAACCACAACCAGGAGAGGTTGGTGTCTGGCACCTCAGTATGGTCTCCAGATGAGGAATGGTGGGGGTAGGAATGTAGATCCTGGTTACCATGGTGAGGGGAGGAACGTAGATCCTGGTTACCATGGTGAGGGTAGGAATATAGATCCTGGTTACCATGGTGAGGGTAGGAACGTAGATCCTGGTTACCATGGTGAGGGTAGGAACGTAGATCCTGGTTACCATGGTGAGGGTAGGAACGTAGATCCTGGTTACCATGGTGAGGGTAGGAACGTAGATCCTGGTTACCATGGTGAGGGTAGGAACGTAGATCCTGGTTACCATGATGAGGGTAGGAACGTAGATCCCGGTTACCATGATGAGGGTAGGAACGTAGATCCTGGTTACCATGGTGAGGGTAGGAACGTAGATCCTGGTTACCATGGTGAGGGTAGGAACGTAGATCCTGGTTACCATGGTGAGGGTAGGAACGTAGATCCTGGTTACCATGATGAGGGTAGGAACGTAGATCCTGGTTACCATGGTGAGGGTAGGAACATAGATCCTGGTTACCATGATGAGGGTAGGAACGTAGATCCTGGTTACCATGGTGAGGGTAGGAACGTAGATCCTGGTTACCATGGTGAGGGTAGGAACGTAGATCCTGGTTACCATGATGAGGGTAGGAACGTAGATCCTGGTTACCATGGTGAGGGTAATTTGACTGAATCACTGTAAAATCCCTGTATTTTCCCGTTCTTAAATCTTTGTTTCCTGTCTTTATTCTCATGTTTATTTGTGTTTGTTCTCAGAGTGACACTAACTGGTGGAAAGGGACCTGTAAAGGAAGATCAGGACTTATTCCCAGTAACTACGGTCAGTAAAAACATCAACACAAACAGCACGGAAAAGGCAGAAGCAAACCTTTTGATGCTGTTCCACTGTCTTCCACTTATCTGGGACCGGGTCTCCGGCGGCAACAACCTCAGACGGGAAGCTCAGGCTTCTCTCACCCCAGCTGCATCGTCCAGCAGTGTGTACCCAGGGACACAGCAACACCACCTTCCCACTGGAGTACCAGGGGTCCGACCGTCCCACTGGAGTACCAGGGGTTCCAGCGGTCTCCCGTCCTAGTACTGCCCAGACCCAGCCTGCTTACTGTAGCTTCTGAGGTCTGACAGGATTAGGTATAGACAGGGTGGCATGGCCATAATGTTGGCATACCATACACTTATTCAGACTGTTGTCTGGTTAGTATGCCTCCCTCACTGGTGAGGTGTTCCGGGCATCTCCCACCAGGAGGAGACCCAGGAGCCAGATCTCGGATCTGCTGGAGAGACTATGTCTCACAGCTGGACAGGGAACACCTCAGGATCCTCCTGGGTGAGGTGGAGGATGCAGCTGGGGTGAGAGTAGCCTGGGCTTCCCGTCTGAGGCTGTTGCCCAAAGACTCGGCCTCGGATAAGCGGAAGATTACAGAAATGAACCCACCATGTCCTACATCGTCTATTAATTTTATCATCTGTCCAATCAGCTGAAGACGTGCCCAAGACTCTTTTAAATCTGTCTGTGACACACTCTTGATGAGGTCCACGGGATATGATCCTACGATCTGCCCTTGTCTCAAAGTCATTTTTTTACTTTTTTACAGGATTAAACATCAGAATGTTTCTGTTTTCAGTTGCTGAACAGGCTGAATCCATCGATAACCCGATGCACGAAGCGGCCAAACGAGGTAAACCTCGATTTTAATGTGAAAAAAGATTGAGTTTCTTAAGTTTTTATGGGTTCTTTTTGGGTTTTTTTTTAGGGAACCTGAGCTGGCTGAGAGAATGTGTTGAAAATAAAGTAGGAATAAACGGATTAGATAAAGCAGGAAACACCGCCCTCTACTGGGGATGTCACGGAGGACACAAAGGTACGCACACGCTGAGACCGAACACGAGTAACACGACCAACAAACTCATAAAAAAAAAAACACTCCTTCATTTTATTTATTCAACGTTTTCTTTTCGCCACCAAAGTAAAATAAACCAAATTTTTGAGGCAGAAAGTCGGACATTTTTAATGTTTACTTCTTTTTTTCCAGACGTGGTGGAGCTTCTTCTCAGCCAGCCCAACGTGGAGCTCAACCAGCAGGTGGCGCTACATCCCTCCCTCTCTTTTCCTTTTTCCTCTCGCCCCATCCGTTCATCTGGACGTTTGTCTGTTTCAGAACAAACTGGGAGACACTCCGCTGCACGCCGCCGCCTGGAAGGGTTACTCTGACATTGTGGAGATGTTGCTCAGTAGGAGTGAGTTCTGTTTCTCTGGGATCCTAACCTGGGTTTCCACGGTAACCGCGGGGGGTTTTATTTGCCGCAGATGCACGGACGGACGTCAGGAACAACGAGAACAAGCTGGCGCTGGAGATGGCGACCAACGCTCAGTGTGCGTCGCTGCTGAAGAGGAAGCAGGGAGGCAGTAAGTTGACCCAGATTGGGTTACAGCAGGGGCGGGTAAACTGTTTGGTTCTCGGGCCACATTAAGTTCTAACATTTGACCAGGGGGCAGGAACAGTAGCAGATGGATGGCATGCTTCGGTACCCGCTAGATTAGACCAATAGAATGGTGCTAGATCTAAAAGGGCCCATCTCATGCAAACTAACTCTTTTCACATTGTATCCTCTGCACACACACACGTTTACAACATGCATTACACCATAGTTATGAAAATATATTGATTTGTGGAGCGCAGTCACAGACCCGGAACTATGAAAGACCGGGTATCGCTCATCCCCCGCCCGTCCTGAGAAAGTACAAGCTCCGCCCTCTGCTCTCACTGAGCCGCTATTCCTCCGTCCATCTCTGAGCGGGAGGGGGAAGGCAGGCGTAAACCCGTGCGTAGCTACAAAAAGAAAATAAAAAAGACGCAGAGCAGCGAACCAGCCTGTATATCGGACGTTGAAAGCGAGTTTGTGAGGGCGTAAGGCCGGAGCGGAGGCGGGTGAGGAGGGCAGGCGGGTGGTGAGGAGGGTGGGCGGGTGGTGAGGAGGGAGGGGGGCGTGTGTGAAGTCCATCCTGGCTACGTCAAATGCGTCATTCTTTAGACATCTGCTCATTGGTTGTTTTGTCTGAGCGTACCAGAAATCCACAGAAAAACGGGCTAAATCAATCTAGAAAGACACACACACACACACACACACACACACACACACACACACACACACACACACACACACACACACACACACACACACACACACAGACATCACTCTTACAAGGTAGAAAACTCTGGAAAGTCCATTTTGCATGAGATGGGCCCTTTAAACAAGCTGTTTATTTTGGCAGCGTGAGCATCATGAAGACACACACATTTTAATGGGAGCAGTGTTGTTGTATCTTTGGCTCCATCTAGTGACAAAAAATCAGAATCACGGGAAAAATAAAACATTAACAAGGTTTATTTATTTCATTTTTTTCAAATTCGGTGGCCGGATTAAAACGTTTAACGGGCCACATGTGGCCCGCGGGCCGTAGTTTGCCCATGCCTGGGTTACACCGTATCTCCACCATCCACAGGAGAAGGATTCCACATGTGGAAAGCCTCCTCCTGGGAGGGTTTCACACCGTACCGACGGCCTCAAAGCTCCAATCAGATTAAACAAAACCCTGCTGGAAAATTATGTGTCCGCTCGCTCCAAGCAGTTGAAGAGAGAGCTCCAGAACAGCTGCTAGGTGGTGCCGAGTTGGGTGGAATAGTGTCTGGACCAGCCATTGGTTGAATACATGACGGTTGGCTCTGCGCTGGGCGGAATGTGGGTTACCGTAGCGACAATTTTTAAAGCTCCAGTGACTCCTAATAAGATGTTAAACTGTCTCTAAAAGCTCCACATGTTGATCCTTCACTGTGGTGGAACAACAGCAGCAGTCCACCATCTTTAGCCGGGTATGTTCAGACAGGAATCACTGATGATGTCACTGATGATGTCACTAAGAAGATCCTGTCTTCATTCCTTCTGAACATCTCCACACGTCCATGAAGACTCTACATGAAGGAGCTGTTTTCGTCTCGAGTAGCGCTTGCTTATTTAGAGATGTTTCTGTTCCTTCGGCTTCCGCTTATCCAGGACCGGGTCTTCAGGGGCAACCGCCTCAGACGGGAAGCCCAGGCCTGCATCCTTTCACCCCGGCTGCATCCTCCAGCTCACCCAGGAGGATCCTGAGGTGTTCCCTGTCCAGCTGTGAGACATAGTCTCTCCAGCAGGTCCAGGGTCTGTCTCTGGGTCTACTCCCTCTATCTCTGAGTGAGAGCCCAGCCACCCTGCAGAGGAAGCTCATTTCAGCTGCTTGTATCCACAATCTTCTTCTTTCGGTCACCACCCACAGCAGGGTAGGAACGTAGATCCTGGTTACCATGGTGAGGGTAGGAACATAGATCCTGGTTACCATGGTGAGGGTAGGAATGTAGATCCTGGTTACCGTGGTGAGGGTAGGAACGTAGATCCTGGTTACCATGGTGAGGGTAGGAATGTAGATCCTGGTTACCATGGTGAGGGTAGGAACGTAGATCCTGGTTACCATGGTGAGGGTAGGAACGTAGATCCTGGTTACCATGGTGAGGGTAGGAATGTAGATCCTGGTTACCGTGGTGAGGGTAGGAACGTAGATCCTGGTTACCATGGTGAGGGTAGGAACGTAGATCCTGGTTACCATGGTGAGGGTAGGAACGTAGATCCTGGTTACCATGGTGAGGGTAGGAATGTAGATCCTGGTTACCATGGTGAGGGTAGGAACGTAGATCCTGGTTACCATGGTGAGGGTAGGAATGTAGATCCTGGTTACCATGGTGAGGGTAGGAACGTAGATCCTGGTTACCATGGTGAGGGTAGGAACGTAGATCCTGGTTACCATGGTGAGGGTAGGAATGTAGATCCTGGTTACCATGGTGAGGGTAGGAACGTAGATCCTGGTTACCGTGGTGAGGGTAGGAAACCAGGATCTATGTTCCTACCCTCACCATGGTAACCAGGATCTACGTTCCAGCAGGTCCAGGGTCTGCCTCTTGGCCTCCTCCCGGTGGGACGTGCCCAGAACACCTCACCAGCGACACGCTCGGGATGCATCCTGACCAGAGTTTTTTCCTGCTCTGTTATTCAGTACCTGCTACAGATGAACTGATCAGCTGTAGGTTGACAAGCGTTAATTATCCTGTTATTTTTTCAGACGTGACTCGGATTCAGAGCAACGCAGAGGAATATCTGGACGACGACGACTCGGACTGATGACTCGTCACACCGACCCACCGCCGTGTGTGTGTGTGAAGAGTTTGTATGTGTGTGTTTGAGTCCAAACGGGATCAAGTTTTTTTGTGTTTTTTTTTTTTTTTTTATAACAAAATCAAATCAAAATTTTTTTAAATTTTTTTTCTTCAGACCATTTTTGTTCCAAACAGGAAGCAAAAAAAAATTTATTTATAATTTCACAATAAAAGATAATCTGTAATAATTCCGTGCTTTTATTTTTTTGGTCTGCTGTAACATTTCCACTTCCTTCTTTATAAATAAATACATTTATACTTTGAATCTTTTTGAAAACTTTATTTAAAACTTTAAAAAAACATTTTGATTTTTGTCATACCCATCTTCACCACCAGATGGTGCTGCCGCTTCCTATTAGGAATAATGGATGGGAGGCTGGCACGGGTGTTGTCCTCACAGACCTGGCACCGGATAAGTAGAAGGTGGCACCTCAGTTGGTAGTGCGAGCTGAAGCAGGTGGGTGAATACTTAAGGTGGTATAGCGTGGCACCTGGATCGTTGGGGTGGGGTACACCAAACCCTCTACCACGACAAGGTGGCGACTCGAGGAGGGGTGATCAGGGGGCGTCGGAGTTTATCCCTGTTGAGGGTACAACATGAACAGGTCGCCAGTGTGTTGTAGAGACACACACATACACACACACACACATGTTTACAGACACACTCACTCTCTCACACAAACTCTCTCCTACACACACATGCACACACACTCTCTTACACGCACAAACACACGCAAACATAGTCTCACACACTCTTACACACACACACACACAAACATAGTCTCACATACTCTTACACACACACAAACATAGTCTCACACACTCTCTTACACACACACACGCACACACAAACATAGTCTCACACTCTTACACACATACACACACAAACATAGTCTCACACACTTACACACACACACACACACACACAAACAGTCTCACACACTCTCTTACACACACACACACACAAACATAGTCTCACACTCTTACACACATACACACACAAACATAGTCTCACACACTCTTACACACACACACACACACACACTCTTCTACACAGATGCACACATACAGACTCTCTCTCTTACACGCACTTTCTTACACAGACACACACACTCTCTTACACACACAGACACACGCTCTCTCACACACACACACACACACACACACTCTTACACACACAGACACACGCTCTCTCACACACACACACAGTACCAACATATAGATGGTACTGATCACAATCAGAATCTTGTTTAAAATCAGTCACAAAAACAAACTAAAAGTTAAAAAAAAAAAGCATAAAACTTTAAAAATGTGTAAATTTTTATTTTTAACACGTTTTAAACAAAAAAACTGAAAAACTTCAGTCTGAAAAAAAAATCAGATAAAAGCAGAGCTTTATTTAAAAGAGAGAGTTTTTCAAAGTAAAAGTTTATTTCTCAATATAAAAAAACAGATTTTCAGAGTAAAAGTTTCTTTCTTAATATAAAAAGATTTTCAGAGTAAAAGTTTCTTTGTTAATATAAAAAAAAATCAAAGTAAAAGTTTATTTCTCGATTTTAAAAAACAGATTTTCAGAGTAAGAGTTTATTTCTTGATATAAAAAACAGATTTTCAGAGTAAAAGTTTCTTTCTTAATATAAAAAGATTTTCAGAGTAAAAGTTTATTTGTTAATATAAAAAAAATCAAAGTAAAAGTTTATTTCTCGATTTTAAAAAACAGATTTTCAGAGTAAGAGTTTATTTCTTGATATAAAAAACAGATTTTCAGAGTAAAAGTTTCTTTCTTAATATAAAAAGATTTTCAGAGTAAAAGTTTATTTCTTAATAAAACAAGGTCAATTTTAGTAAAAAAAAAACTGGTTACTTATAAAAACTTTTTAAACCAATCAGTTTCCTTTTTTTCCCACTAATCCTTTCAGCTGACATGTGCTCGGCTTGCCTTCGGATCCCTCCAGGTCTTTCAGGTGGGCGGGATCGGCACAAATCGGCTTTTTCCCTTTTCTGAAGTAAAGTCTGTAAAAATAAATCAAAATTAGGAACTTTATTTATAAAAACATGTCAATTTAAAACGTTTTGGTTCAACTTATTTAACAGAAAAAAATCTTTAACTCCTTTTAAAGGGACTTAAGAAGGAGATCATTGATACAAGCGGCCGAAATGATCATCCTCTGCAGGGTGGCTGGGCTCTCACTCAGAGAGAGAGGAGCTCGGAGTAGAGCCGCTCCTCTTACGGGTCGAGGATCTGGTTAGGATGCCTCCCGAGCGCCGTCCCACCGGGAGGAGACCAAGAGGCAGACCCTGGACCTGCTGGAGAGACTATGTCTCACAGCTGGACAGGGAACCAATCAGGATCCTCCTGGATGAGCTGGAGGATGCAGCTGGGGTCAGAGAAGCCTGGGCTTCATTTTCAATCTGAATGAAATGGACTGAAAACTGGATCTATTTATACTGTTGTATCTGACTTGTGTCCTCGGCCATCCGTCCGATCCCCGAAGAAGTCGTGGATACGGCAAATAACCAGGACAGGGACCGGTTCTCCAGAGCAGGCTTTTATTGTTAGAAGTCTGTACACACACTCACGCTGGGGCACAGGCAGACAGGAGAGCCCCGTTATTCGTGATCATCTTGCTTATATCATGGTTGAGAAAATGGGGGAGGCTGGCGATCACTCTTAATTTCTCCAAATATGGGCTGTACTCTGCCTGTACTCTCATTTACCAGCCACCTGGGAAAAGATTCATTAACATTGCTTTCTTAATATCAGTGCCTCTCAGTCTGCTAATCTTAGCCGGGGACTTTCCATGAAGACATACTGACCCACAGTACATAGTCACCTGTTGTTTTCCCCCTGACTCTGGGTCAGGCTGACCACCTGATATTGAAGCAATATACCACATTACTAACCTGAGTAAAAGATAAAAAAATAGTAAGAAGGGCTCAACCAATGAGCCTGTGTTACCTATGATGGCTGTGAATGGCTCCTATTGTAACCACAGACCAGTAAACGAACCCTATTATAAAAATGCTAAAAGCCTAGTGAATAGAAATCCCTGCTAACGAGAGGCGTGAATCTGGGTCACGAGGTGTCCTTTTTGGACCATGGCTTCAGAATACTGCTGTAAATCCCGGGCAGAATGTATCTAATGCCTCCACTCTGATTCAGTGAAGGACTCTCTTTCATCACAAAGATGGCTTCCTTCACCCCTCTTTCAAACTAACCTTTCTCCCTACTTAGAATCTTCACCTCACTGTCCTCAAAAGTGTGTTTGGTGGATTTAAGATGCAGATGTACAGCAGACTGTGGACCAGTCTCGTTCAAGAATTAAACTGTCCAGAAGACTTTTTTAAAACGTTTTCTACGATAAGAAAAACAAACTTTTCTCACTTCAGAGCATCGATGTAGCAGACTCCGCTGCTGCTCTGCCACTCCCATCTCTCCGCTTTGCACAGGATTCGTATCGGCAGCTGTCTGGTACGAATGCAGCATGAAGGAAAGGCAGCTGGAAACAAACAAAAAAATCATTTCTTCATTTAAAAGAAGATCTAATCAAATCTAAACCTCACCATCTGAGAAGGGTGCGGCCAGAAGGCACACACACAGAACCACACACACAAGCTTCACATCCATGATGGCACGGCGACTGAAGAGGTCAAACTGGCATGGGTTCATATAAACGTGTGTGACCCCGCCCAGCCTGTACATCCACCTGCTCTCTCTCTCTCTCCTCCTCCTTCGTACCATCCCTGGTGAACACACACCTCCAGGTGTACGGATCACACTCAGTGTCTCAGCTCTTAAAACAGGCTCTAACAGGTCTGATAATTACCACCATGCACGCTTTGATCAGAAACTGTTTTTCATTCAATGACAGACAAACAAAAGAAAAACTGCTCCCGTAAAAAGTAAAAAAAAAAATTCCAGACGGAACATTTTCTTCCCACGAAAGACAAAAGATGAAAAACTGTAGAGACGTCGAGACGGTTGTAAATAAAAAAAACATTATAAACAACCTTTTCTATCGTTTACTTTACAAACACCTGAAATGTAAACATCTCGATGAACCCTCGTCCCATCCACCAGCGTACCAGTCCGGTCGCACTGTGTCCAACCTGGCAACCCAAAAGCGAATGGGTCCAGTCTGTATTTCACTATTCTAGGACATTTCAGCCTAGAATCGTGGGTGAATACTTAAGGTGGTATAGCGTGGCACCTGGATCGTTGGGGTGGGGTACACCAACCCCTCTACCACGACAAGGTGGCGACTCGATGAGGGGTGATCAGGGGGCGTAGGCGGGCGTCGGAGTTTATCCCTGCTGAGGGTACAACATGAACAGGTCGCCACTGTGTTGTAGGGGACACACACACACTCTCTCTTACACACACACACACACACACACACACACACACACACACACTCTCTTATCCACACACAAACTCCCTCTCTCCTACATACACACACTCACACACACATGCATACAGACACACACATACTGTCTCTCACACAAACTCTCTCCTACAAACTCTCTCCTACACACACACAAACATAGTCTCACACTCTTACACACACACACACACACACACACACTCTCTTATCCACACACAAACTCCCTCTCTCCTACATACACACACACATGCATGCAGACACACACATACTGTCTCTCACACAAACTCTCTCCTACATACACACACACATAGTCTCACACTCTTACACACACACACACACACACACACACACACACACACACACACACACACACACACACACACTCTCTTATCCACACACAAACTCCCTCTCTCCTACATACACACACACATGCATGCAGACACACACATACTGTCTCTCACACAAACTCTCTCCTACATACACACACACATAGTCTCACACTCTTACACACACACACACACACACACACACACACACACACTCTCTTATCCACACACAAACTCCCTCTCTCCTACATACACACACACATGCATACAGACACACACATACTGTCTCTCACACAAACTCTCTCCTACATACACACACACATAGTCTCACACTCTTACACACACACACACACACACACACACACACACAAACATAGTCTCACACTCTTACACACACACACACACACACACATGCATACAGACATGTGTGTGTGTCTCCAGATATTTGTAGCTCTGCTACAAAAAACTATTTTATGTAAAACATTGATATTTTGTAAACAGCCTCGGTTACAGTTTCTTGGCCCAAATGTCCCACGGCCTCTAGCTTCCTTTGGTCTACGTCTTACTGCAACGCACGACACAGACCACCTACGAGACGCTCCTCCGGGTTCTTGAAGAGGTTGGCTGTGACCCAAACACTGTCATCACCGACTTTGAGCGTCCTGTGGAGCTGGCCATGCGGGTGGTCGTCGGGGAGGAGGTCCAGGTTCTTTCTGCTTCTACCAGCTGAGCCAGTCTATCTGGAGGCAGATCCAGAACCTGTATGAGTCAGATTATGAGTTCCATCTGTCCTGCGGGCAGCTGGATGCCTTCGTCTTCTTGCCCCTAGAGGATGTTAAGTCAAACATGGCACATCTACGCTCCACCATGCCCGATGATGCAGCAGCACTTGTTGAGTACGTTGACTCAACCTACGTTTCAGGGCAGCTCCACCATCGTCGTGACGTCCCCTCTAACACCAGACCTAGAGTCATCATGCCAGTCCGCTTACACCGCACGCCACCCATGTTCCAACCAGAGAAATGAAACATGCATCAAGCCACCCTCATCAACCAGCCAAGAACCAACATCTGTGAGGGCTGGTGGGTCACGCCAACCCCACTGTCTGGAAGCTGATTGGGTGCTTGCAGGCTGAGGCTCCAGGAGGAGCGTGGGATCCGTCCTTCCAAGCGTGGGAAGATGGTGTACCAGGAGCTTCAGGTTCTTCTCCACAACCTGATGCTTGACTTAAACACAGGCAAGAAGACCATCCCTGCACAACCTTCGTGGAGGACCACCAAACTAGTAAAAAATTCTGATATTTTATGTAAAAATTTATTGTAAAAAAAAAACAGTTGCACTACAGAAAATAATTGCTTTTAGTCATTTTTATCCCACGGCTCAAACAGCCTAGGTTGCAGTTTTTTTTTGGCTCAAATCTCCGTGGCTGAAAAGACCGTTCACTGTATTTCACTGGGTCCGAGTGAGTGCCTCCAGTTCCTCAATCTCGTTTTCATGTGTGGCAGTAGGCCGTGATTGCTTTGGAGCAGCTGGCCAATCCGCTGATAGGAGGATCCTATTTAAAAGAATGGACTTCCGGACCTAGTCTTCTTACCACACATGGAAACCACAAAAACACAAGGCCGGGAGCGCCTCCTCTGGATTGTATCCTTCTCCTCAGCTTCCTCAGGACTGAACCCACTCCTCCAGCTGCACACAGATATCCATCCTACAGCCAGGAGCTGGTCACGCATGTCAACGTCTACGCCAACTACAGAAGGACTCCATAACCAGCTAGCCATTGGGAGCTTCTCAGAGAAACAAAAACTCAGAAAAACAGAAACTCAGAGAAACAGGGAGCACTGCAGCAGGCAGCCGTGCAGGGCAGCGCCTCATCTGCTGCATTTTGTTCCTTTAATTTGCTGAGATTTAAAATAAAAGTAGGATCAGGAAACTAAAACGACCACTGGGTCAATATTTAATATCCAGACAGTTTTGGTCAAAATTTATCGTCATGTTTCTCTCACTTGGAACACTGATACCTTCCTGCCCTGATTTGGCACAACTGGTTCAAATCTAGCGTCAACAATAACTATGACGCTATAACTAGGACGTCCCATGTCCGCTCTTTACGGGCCCACTCGTCCGGATCGCTGACTGCGGTAACCTTCATGCCCGGTGGGATCCATGAAGGACACACCCTCTGCATCCTGTCACTGTTTAACGCCTGTACTCTCCTTCTTTCTCTTCCTTCATCCTCCTGTTTTTAGTCTCATTCCTCTCCTTTAGATCCATTCCTGATATGACTCTCTTGATCAATCTGGCCCTTGAGGGTTTCACAGTTTCAACCACATGTTGAACAGTTTTAACCCGAGGTAACCAGGATCTACGTTCCTACCCTCACCATGGTAACCAGGATCTACGTTCCTACCCTCACCGTGGTAACCAGGATCTACGTTCCTACCCTCACCGTGGTAACCAGGATCTACGTTCCTACCCTCACCGTGGTAACCAGGATCTACGTTCCTACCCTCACCATGGTAACCAGGATCTACGTTCCTACCCTCACCATGGTAACCAGGATCTACGTTCCTACCCTCACCATGGTAACCAGGATCTACGTTCCTACCCTCGCCATGGTAACCAGGATCTACGTTCCTACCCTCACCATGGTAACCAGGATCTACGTTCCTACCCTCACCATGGTAACCAGGATCTACATTCATACCCTCACCGTGGTAACCAGGATCTACGTTCCTACCCTCACCATGGTAACCAGGATCTACGTTCCTACCCTCACCATGGTAACCAGGATCTACCTTCCTATCCTCACCATGGTAACCAGGATCTACGGTCCTACCCTCACCATGGTATCTGGTCAAGATGCCTCCCAAGTGCCTCGCTGGTGAGGTGTTTCGGGCACGTCCCACCAGGAGGAGACCATGAGGCAGACCCCAGGACTTGCTGGAGAGACTATGTCTCATAGCTGGACAGGGAACACCTCAGGATCTTTCCGGGTGAGCTGCACCATCTGAGACTGCAGCCCCTGTGAACAATATTTCATTATTGTGACGTCATCGTCATGAAAAAAAAAAGCTTTGTCAACAAAATCATTTCGTTGTCCTAATTTTTGACGAAAACAACACTGATTAGCGGAAGATGACTGAACGTAAAGAAACATGTCTGGTTTAATAAGAGGCTGCTTCTTAACGTAGACAGAGCGATGGGTGAACGGGGCGATGGAAACGAGGTGTGTTTCCAAACGATGATGTTTAAGCGGCCGTTGAGCCAGAAAAACCTGTTCACCCAAATCCCCGGTTAATCCCCAGATTTAAACGTTTCCATCGCTGTATAAAGAATCAAACTTTCTGACATGTTTGTTTATGTTTTATAAATGTTAGAAACAGTAGAATAAAAACAGAACTCCACCCGGTTCTCTTCAACCTCCTCTGACCTCCTTACAGAAAAATAATGACGTACTGTTTCTTTAAGACCAGCTTCTGAAGAAAAACAATGACCCTCTTTCATCAAAGCTTAAGTTTTGGAATGAATCCCAACGACAGGAGCAGCGTTAAGGACACAATCGCCTGGACAGACTGATTCAGAAATGTGTATCTCTGGTGGGGACGAATGTGGACTCTGTGGGAGCTGTTCTGGAGAGGAGGGTGAGGGTCCGAATGAACCATAGCCTTCTGCTTGAGGGGAGCAGCTCAAAAAGTGTGCCCATTGTGAGAGGGATCCGCCTCTATCCGACCTGCTCATCCCAGAGTCCTGGAGATGTACAGGTCCTTGAGAGATGGTAGACTTCAGCCAATCATCTTCTCAGTAGAGCGCACAATGCGCTGCAGTCTCTGTTTGTCCCTGGCAGTGACCCCAGCGTACCACACGGTGATGGAGGAGGTGTGGTCTCTGTCTGTCCCTGGCAGTGGCCTTAGTGTACCACACAGTGATGGAGGAGGTGTGGTCTCTGTCTGTCCCTGGCAGTGGCCTTAGTGTACCACACAGTGATGGAGGAGGTGTAGTCTCTGTCCCTGGCAGTGGTCCCAGCGTACGACACGGTGATGGAGGAGGTGATGATGGACTCGATGATGGTGGTGTAGAACCATCGTCTGGGCGGGCAGCTTGGCTTTCTTCATCCTCTGTTGGGCGTTCTTGATGAGAGCGCTGATGGTCAGCTTCCACTAGAGAGTCAGATGCCATCATCCCTGTCTCCAGATATTTGTATCTCTGCTCCATCTCTTCCTCCTGACCAGACATGATGGTGGTCTCTGGCCGTGGTGGATGAAGTACTCACTTTTTGTACTTAAGTAAAAGTACAAAAGTAGTTGGTGTAAATTTTACTTTTAAAGTAAAAAGTAAAAGTATTCGATCATAATTCAAATGTTATTTGTTGTGCTATAGGGTGTCACCATGGTAACCAGGATAAATACTCTGCAGGGGTGTGACCCCCCCCTCTCCCGCCTCTTTTGGTCCACAAAAAAAATAAATAAAAGGAGAGGGGACAAGTCAAGCTATCCCCTAGAAGGGCCAGTGAATGGGCTCCAAAATGGAGGAAAATGATACTAATTTTTTAGAATGTTTTTTGGGGGGAGGGGAGGCCCCCCAGTCACTATATATTGGCTTTGTCAAAGCCCCGCCCCCTTTGGAAAATTCTAGATCCGCCCCTGCTCTGTGTAATGATGGCTCGAGTTTTTATTTAGAAGTAAACAAAACAAACAACGATCTTCTGACTCTTTTTAATTTGTTCTAGATTTGATGTTAGGTTTTTGGCGGAATATGTTTACTCTCTATTCTGATTGGTCCTCGATTCGTGACTTCTTCTCCCGATCAACTGCTTCTTTTGATTTTGGCGATGCGGCTTCAAGATTCGCTAAAAAAAACTGTGTATTTTTCAAATTCCTGAACGAAAATGTAACAAAAAATGTAAAACACACTTTTAAAAAGTAGCGAAGTAAAAGTACAGATATTTACTCTAAAAATGTAGTGAAGTAAAATAAAAAGTACCGGTCTTAAATTTTACTTAAATAAAGTACAGATACACAAATTTTTTTTTTTTACTTAAGTACAGAAACGAAGTACATTTACTTCGTTACCTTCCACCATTGGTCTCAGGATGTCCTTCTGAAGGTCATGTCTGTGGTTTTCTTTGTGTTTATTTTAAGGTTAAACTTTAATTCAATCCTTTAGAAAATAAACGGTGTTTTTCTGCCCTCTGTTGGTCAAAAAGAGAATTACAAAAATCTAAACATTCAAAAAATTTATTTATTAAAGTTTTTTATATCATAATAATATTTTTAATTATTTTAAACATTAAATTTTTACTAATGAGTTTTTTCCTCCACATTTTTGTTATTTTTTCCTCCTTGAGCGGGAGGATATGAGTGTTTTAGATCCTTTCATTTTGGACAGAATTAAAAAAAAAACATCAAATCCTTTAAAATGAGATAAATTATTAATAAAGTTATTTATTTGAACATGTCAGTGACGTCATGTTGATACACAAACCACGCCCACATCACCAGGAAACACAAACTTTGCGGAAGTTTTGCGCCAGATCAGAATGTCTGGCGAAGTTTCCGCAGAAACTACGGAATTTTCTTCAAGCAGGAAGTTTCTTTCTGCGCTTTTTTACGCCGGAAGTTCTTTTTTGATCACAGTCGTTAATAAATCAGTACTGACCAGCTACAGGTCAGGCGCATGCGCACTACTCCCTGACTGGCTGACAGCGCGCGTGTGTGTGTGTGTGTGTATCAGAGTGTGTATGTGTGTGTAGTTATGTGTTTGTGAGAGTGTGTGTGTGTGTGTATGGGTATCAGAGAGTGTGTGTGTGTGTGTGTGTGTGTGTAGTTATGTTTGTGAGAGTGTGTGTGTGTATGTGTATGTGTATATATGTGTGTGTGTGTGTATGTGTGTGGGTATCAGAGTGTATGTGTGTGTGTGTGTGTGTGTGTGGTTATGTGTTTGTGAGTGTGTGTGTGTGTATGTGTGTGGGTATCAGAGTGTGTGTGTGTGTGTATATGTGTATGTATATGTGTGTGTGTATGTGTGTGTATGTGTATATATGTGTGTGTGTATGTGTGTGTGTGTTTGTATGTGTGTGTGTGTGTGTACTTTGTATATGTGTATGTATATGTGTGTGTGTATGTGTGTGTATGTGTATATATGTGTGTGTGTGTGTGTGTGTATGTGTGTGTAAATGTGTGTGTATCAGTGTGTGTGTGTTTATAATAAAAAATAAACCCATTCTTTAACGTCACTGTAATAAAGTGTATTTTTTTCAGGTTTCCTTCTTATGTGTGTTTGGGGATTGGACAGGTATGACCCCGCCCCGTCAACACCACCCTTTCTCTCACACACACACACACACACACACACACACACACACACACACACACACACACACACACAGACACACACACACACACACACACATCTTTCTATCAACCCCATCGTGTGTGTACCAACCTCCCATCTCTGACCTTTCAGATGGTCACCACTATCGTCGTCCTCTACGCGGCTAAACTCAACAGAAACGTACATTTTCAAGATTTTGACCAAAGTATCTTTAAAAAAGTGAGATTTTTTTTAAATAATTCTGTGTGTGTGGCTGGGGTTGGATCACTTCTGTGTAGAGTCTGCACGTTCCTCCTGTGTACATGGTGTTCTGTCCACCGTTTTGTCTGTGTGATCTCCTTCATGTTAACACCTCCTCTCGCTCCCTTAGGTCTTCCTCATCCTTCCATCTCACTGTCTCCAGAATGTCCATCTTCCTGACTCCTCCCCCTTCTCTCTCTAGGCCACACCTTCTTATCTGTTTACATTTCTCCCTGTTTTTCCGTCCGAATGTGACCCGTTTATTTACGTCCATATGTTCTATAGCGACGTTGAGACCCTGAAAAGGTCCCTTCAAAATAAAATGTTATATTAATATTACATCATGGGTCAGGGAGAGGGTGCTGCCCACTGGTGCAGGAGGTAACGTTCCTACCCTCACCATGGTAACCAGGATCTATGTTCCTACCCTCACCATGGTAACCAGGATCTATGTTCCTACCCTCACCATGGTAACCAGGATCTACGTTCCTACCCTCACCATGGTAACCAGGATCTACGTTCCTACCCTCACCATGGTAACCAGGATCTACGTTCCTACCCTCACCATGGTAACCAGGATCTACGTTCTTACCCTCACCATGGTAACCAGGATCTACGTTCCAACCCTCACCATGGTAACCAGGATTTACATTCCTACCCTCACCATGGTAACCAGGATCTACGTTCTTACCCTCACCATGGTAACCAGGATCTACGTTCCAACCCTCACCATGGTAACCAGGATCTACATTCCTACCCTCACCATGGTAACCAGGATCTACGTTCTTACCCTCACCATGGTAACCAGGATCTACGTTCCTACTCTCACCATGGTAACCAGGGTCTACGTTCCTATCCTCACCATGGTAACCATGATCTACGTTCTTACCCTCACCATGGTAACCAGGATCTACGTTCCTATCCTCACCATGGTAACCAGGATCTACGTTCCTACCCTCACCATGGTATTACCAGCTGTGGGGTGGTGACCGAAAGAAGAAGATCGTGGATACAAGCTGCTGAAATGAGCTTCCTCTGCAGGGTGGCTTGGCTCTCACTTAGAGATAGAGGGAGGAGACCCAGAGGCAGACCCCGGACCTGCTGGAGAGACTATGTCTCACAGCTGGACAGGGAACACCTCAGGATCCTTCTGGGTGAGCTGGAGGATGTAGCTGGGGTGAGAGAAGCCTGGAGTTCCATCTGTTCCCCTTGTGAACCTTATCCCCGTTTTTTTTCCAGATTTTTCCGTTACCTCTGCTCTACGTTGGGAATCATGTCACCGGACTTGGAAGCACAAAAAAACTCAGGTTTTATCTTCATGTATTTTTATTCTTCGTTTCCTTTTGATTGTTTTTAATCTGTGATTTTTGACCCACAGTTTGCCCATGTTTACAGTCCTGCGTAAATTCACCATCCTCATGACCATGGTGTTAGAGGCGCTTCTCCTGGCGTAAGAATCCACTAATTAACCCCCTTTAATCAAGATTAATTAATGCCAACAGTTAAAAATGACTTTTTCAGAAAAACTTTTCCTCGAAGCATCGTCTACAGCGTTGTGGCCATCGTCTCCGGGGCGATCATCGCTGCCAGGTACATGTCATGTCTCCCCCTCTCATCTGGAACACCCCTTACCCTCCTACCCTGCCCTCAGGCCGAATTTGGCCCACCTAGACCCAATCCCGAGGTGTGCCATTTTTCCCTTAAGCCCTGGTGTCTCTCACTTCCCCCTGGATCACTCCCATGCTGCTTCCCCTTGTGCACACTGCCTGGGGTGCTGCCTCCTTGGAGCCAGCTACGTCTGGCCCCTCATCCCCCAGCTGAGCTCCTATGTCTGGTCCCTCATCACCCAGCCGGGCTCCTACGTCTGGTCCCTCACCACCCAGCCGAGCTCCTACGTCTGGTCCCTCATCTAGCCGAGCTCCTACGTCTGGTCCCTCATCACCCAGCCGAGCTCCTACGTCTGGTCCCTCATCTAGCCGAGCTCCTACGTCTGGTCCCTCTTCACCCAGCCGAGCTCCTACGTCTGGTCCCTCATCTAGCCGAGCTCCTACGTCTGGTCCCTCATCACCCAGCCGAGCTCCTACGTCTGGTCCCTCATCACCCAGCCGAGCTCCTACGTCTGGTCCCTCTTCACCCAGCCGAGCTCCTACGTCTGGTCCCTCATCACCCAGCCGAGCTCCTACGTCTGGTCCCTCATCACCCAGCCGAGCTCCTACGTCTGGTCCCTCATCTAGCCGAGCTCCTACGTCTGGTCCCTCTTCACCCAGCCGAGCTCCTACGTCTGGTCCCTCATCTAGCCGAGCTCCTACGTCTGGTCCCTCTTCACCCAGCCGAGCTCCTACGTCTGGTCCCTCATCTAGCCGAGCTCCTACGTCTGGTCCCTCATCACCCAGCCGAGCTCCTACGTCTGGTCCCTCATCACCCAGCCGAGCTCCTACGTCTGGTCCCTCTTCACCCAGCCGAGCTCCTACGTCTGGTCCCTCATCACCCAGCTGAGCTCCTACGTCTGGTCCCTCTTCACCCAGCCGAGCTCCTACGTCTGGTCCCTCATCACCCAGCCGAGCTCCTACGTCTGGTCCCTCTTCATCCAGCCGAGCTCCTACGTCTGGTCCCTCTTCACCCAGCCGAGCTCCTACGTCTGGTCCCTCTTCACCCAGCTGAGCTCCTACGTCTGGTCCCTCTTCACCCAGCCGAGCTCCTACGTCTGGTCCCTCTTCACCCAGCTGAGCTCCTACGTCTGGTCCCTCTTCACCCAGCCGAGCTCCTACGTCTGGTCCCTCTTCACCCAGCCGAGCTCCAACCTCCTACCCCCTCACTCGTCCCAAAACGTTGCCATAGAAACGTGTTTATAAATTTAAAAGGTCTTAAACTCTCGTTGGCAGCTCAGACTTGGCGTTCAGCCTGGACGGGTACGTCTTCATCCTGCTGAACGACGTCTTCACCGCCGCTAGCGGTGTTTACACCAAGAAAAAACTAGGAGACCAGGTAAATAAAAAACGGGCTCATTCAAGCTGGTTTCACTGGAAGCGGGTGTGTTTTTAAGATTTGTTTCAATACCCGACACGTCTGGTAGCTCCAAACAGCTGCTAGGTGGTGCCAACACACACCCGTACCATATCCTTACCTGGCATACCTTTATCCCCTATTCTATAAACAAACCTGCTCCGAGAGCGGCTCCTTCTTCTGGCAAATACCGGTACTGTTTGTCCCTCGTGTCTATTGATCCACATGTAACACAGGACATGGGACAGTTGGGTCTACTGTGGGCAGAATGAGGGTTACCATGGCAACAATGTTTTTCTTCATTCCTTCTGATTCACTCCAGATACGTCCGCTCCACCACAGGGAAGGATGGGAGATGCTGTCAAGACGTAACGCTTTTCACGGCCAGTGAAAGCCCGGTCCTCGAGGGTCGGTGTCCCTGCAGGTTTTCCATGTCTTCTTGGATCTCCACACCTGATCCAGGTTAACGAGTCATTCTGCCCAATTTGATTGGCTGTTGATTTCCCTTCAAGTCCATCAGCTGATGAACCAGGAAATAGAAAACCTTCAGGACACCGGCCCTCCAGGACGGGCGTTAGACACCCCTCTCTTAAACATTGTTGCCATGGTAACCCGCCTTCCACCCAACGCAGAGCCAGCTGTTATGTGTAGCTGCCACCAAGTGGTTGTCCTGCTCCATCCCACCCAGCTCTGCACCACCTAGCAGCCGTTTGGAGCTCTCTCTTAGACTCCTTGGAGTTACCGGACACACACATTTCCCCAGAGTGTGTCCAATGACCACATTGTAACCATTTGTTTCTGCTTTCTTCCTCCGTGTGGGCACAGTGATGTCACATAGTCTTATTGTTTACGTCCACAGGCTCTGGGTAAATACGGTGTTCTGTTCTACAACGCTCTGTTCATCGTCGTTCCCACCATCCTGTGGAGCGTGTTTACCGGAGACCTCCAGAAGGTAATGTTTATTTACCTGGTGTCTTGTTTATAAAACGTGTTTACGTCTACGTCGCCGCGGGCGCTGATTTGGATCCGAAACAAGCGACAATAAAACAACAATTACCGTATTTTCACGACCAAAAGGTGCACCGTATTTAAAGGCGCAGTCCCAGTTTCGTGTGCTCTGTATCTAACACACACATAAGGTGCACCTGATGACAGGGCGTGGGTTTTATTTACACATCCTCTACTACGTACGTCCACCTTACCATCCAAGTCCTCATCCTCTGTGCCAGCAGACACGTTAGCCCAAGCATCTACAATCCACTGGCAAACTGCCTTTCACCCTTCATGAAGCTGTGGTTTCCTCTGGTCACCCATTGCTCCCACGCCGCTCGCAGCCTTGCTTTGAACGGCCGGTTCATGCCAATGACCAGCGGTTGGAGTTCGTTTGTCAGAACATCTGGAATCACAGCAAGCGTAGTGTTCATCTGCTTCACTTGTTTGTTCACAACACACAGGGCGCACTGCTTATTTTGAAGAAAATCTAAGACTTTTATGTGCGCCCTATGGTCGTGAAAATACGGTAAATTAAATCAACTGTTTCTGCCAATTTTCCGTTCCGTCGTCTTCCACTTATCCAGGCCTAACAGCCTCAGACGGGAAGCCCAGGTTTCTCTCACCCCGGCTGCATCCTCCAGCTCACCTGAAGGATCCCGAGTCAATCCCCAGCCAGCTGTGAGACATAGTCTCTCCAGTAGGTTCGGGGTCTGCCTCTGGGTCTCCTCCTGGTGCGACGTGCCCGAAACACCTCACCAGCGAGGGAGGAATCCTAGCAAGATGCTTGAACCACACCATCTGGCTTCTCTCGACCTGGAGGAGGAGCAACGTCTCTACTCTGAGCTCCTCCCTCTATTTCTGAGGGAGAACCCAGCCTCCCTGCGGAGTGACCACCTCTTACTCTTATTCGTTTGTGGGCGACGCCGTGGAACCACAGACTCATTAGAATATTAGGACTTCATCGGCATGATCCATATTGTTTTTTCTTGAAACAGTAAAGCTGTGTTCAAGTTGGTCGAATTCATACCAGTCGTCATGCCACTCTCACAGGAAGCGTTACTGAGCATGTGCAGCTCGTGCTGGTACCGAGCTGTAGCCGCACATGCTCAGTATTGGGACTAATACGGTAGGTAGAGTGTTAGAGGTGTTGTTTGTGGGTGGGATGGAGATCAGGTTTTTACCATGGTGATGAATCTCGTCCACAGGCCGCTGCATTCGAGGACTGGCTGGACGTCCGGTTTCTTCTGTGTTTCCTTCTCTCCTGCTTCATGGGGTAAGGAACGTCTCACGTGATCAGGACGAAACACTTTACCGTAAACATCCGTCTGGTCTTTCCTCAGGTTCGTGCTGATGTATTCCATCGTGCTCTGCAGTTTCTACAACTCGGCGCTCACCACCACCGTAGTGGGAGCCATTAAGGTGAGGGAACACGGACGAGCGGGTGGAGGAGAGGGTGCCGGAGAGAAAAAAATACCAGATAGAATTCTATACCAACAGACCCGTTCCTACCTCACCATGGTAACCAGGATCTACATTCCTACCCTCACCATGGTAACCAGGATCTACATTCCTACCCTCACCATGGTAACCAGGATCTACGTTCCTACCCTCACCATGGTAACCAGGATCTACATTCCTACCCTCACCATGGTAACCAGGCTCTACGTTCCTACCCTCACCATGGTAACCAGGATCTACGTTCCTTCCCTCACCATGGTAACCAGGATCTACATTCCTACCCTCACCATGGTAACCAGGATCTACGTTCCTACCCTCACCATGGTAACCAGGATCTACGTTCCTTCCCTCACCACGGTAACCAGGATCTACGTTCCTACCCTCACCATGGTAACCAGGATCTACGTTCCTACCCTCACCATGGTAACCAGGATCTACGTTCCTACCCTCACCATGGTAACCAGTATCTACGTTCCTACCCTCACCATGGTAACCAGGATCTACGTTCCTACCCTCACCATGGTAACCAGGATCTATGTTCCTACCCTCACCATGGTAACCAGGATCTACGTTCCTACCCTCACCATGGTAACCAGGATCTATGTTCCTACCCTCACCATGGTAACCAGGATCTATGTTCCTACCCTCACCATGGTAACCAGGATCTACGTTCCTACCCTCACCATGGTAACCAGGATCTACATTCTGAGGTCCGCCATCCGAGAGGAGCTCGGAGTAGAGCCGTTGCTCCTCCGGGTCGAAAAGAGCCAGTTGGTGATTCGGGCGTCTGGCTAGGCTGTCTTCCAAACACTTCTCTGGTGAGGTGTTCCGTCCCACCAGGAGGAGCCCAAGAAGCAGACCCCGGACCCGCTGGAGAGACTATGTCTCACAGCTGAACAGGGAACACCTCAGGATCCTCCTGGGTGAGATGGAGGATGCAGCCGGGGGGAGAGAAGCCTGGGCTTCTTGTCTAAGGCTGTTGCCCCCGGCGACGCAGATAACGACAGACCGGAAGGTTAAATCAAAAGTTTAATTTAAAAGTATAATAATTTAATTGTTCATATTTGAACCTGAAATCTGCATAAAATTACTGGTTAAGCTTTGAATTTTTTTCCACAGAACGTTGCCGTCGCTTACATTGGCATTTTTATTGGAGGAGATTATGTTTTCTCCTGGAAGAACTTCCTGGGTCTGAGCGTCTGGTGAGAATCATTTATTTATTATTCAACATCAGAAACATGAACGTTAGTCATTTAAAACGACTCTTTAGTTTTAGTAAATACGTCAGAGAGGGCGTTTATGAAGAAAGGTGTTTCTGTTTTAAACGCTCTGTTGTCTTCTGCTTATCCGGGGCCGGGTCATGGGGGTATCAGCCTCCGACAGGAAGCCCAGGCTTCTCTCACCCCGGCTGCATCCTGAGGTGTTTCCTGTCCAGCTGTGAGACATAGTCTCTCCAGCAGGTCCAGGGTCTGCCTCTGGGTCTCCTCCTGGTGGGACATGCTCGAAAAACCTCACCAGCAGAGGAGGCATCTTGACCAGATTCCCGAACGACCCGATTTGGCTTCTCTTGACCTGGAGGAGGAACGGCTCGAACCCGAGCTCCTCACCCGATCTCTAAGTGAGAGCCCAGCCACCCTGTGGAGGAAGCTCATTTTGGCCGCTTGTGGTTAACATGGTGAGGGTAGGAACATAGATCCCGGTTACCATGGTGAGGGTAGGAACGTAGATCCCGGTTACCATGGTGAGGGCAGGAACGTAGATCCCGGTTACCATGGTGAGGGCAGGAACGTAGGTCCCGGTTACCATGGTGAGGGTAGGAACGTAGATCCTGGTTACCATGGTGAGGGTAGGAACGTAGATCCTGGTTACCATGGTGAGGGTAGGAACGTAGATCCTGGTTACCATGGTGAGGTCGGTTGGTATAGAATTCTAACTGGTGTTTTTTTCCCTCCAGCATGGCGGGCGGCCTCGTCTATTCGTTTTTAACCTTCAGGACACAGAAAGCGGGCGTAGAGGATCCGGCTTCCATCGCAGAGAAGAAGTGAGCCACCAGGTGGCGCCGTTCGCCTCCATATTGGAGGTTTTAAAACCAAAAAAAGGAATCTTAAATTTTTCGTGTGGGGAGGATTTTTATTAAGATTTTTTTTTTTTTTTTACAGAATGTTTCCAACAAACTTTGTTTTTTTTTAATATATTAGCTGCATAATTAAAATCTTTATGGAAACGGAGACACAAAAATTATCGTTTGTTTTTTTTTCTGATTACTAAAATTAATTTTTAAGTCAGTTTTTTTTTTTTTTAGTGTTCAAAACAAACGATGGGCGGAGTCACCGGGACGAGGAATAATAATAATAAAAAAAAAAACTGGCCAATAAATTACAAGTAAAAATCCGACCAATCAGATGAGATCTTTTAAACCCGGGACGACGTGATTTAAACTGTGATTGGTTGTGTCTTCATGATTAATCAAAACAAGCTCCGCCCTCGTTGTTTGTGTCCCCGCCCAGTTTTTGGCCCGATGACCGTACGTCACCGCCTTTCTCTGTCCGTATTTACAAACACACACACACGCACACACACACATGAACTCGTTACCAAAAGTGCAAACAAAAAAAAAACAAACTTAAAAACCATAAAAATCTTGTCTTTAAAAGACGGAGAAACGATGTTTTTCTTCTTCATTTATCTACAATCATAGCAGCCTAACGAGGGGAGGGGGCGGAGTTTAAGGTGCTTTAGCTTGTGTCTTCCTGGTGGGCGGGGTTAGCCAGGTGTGTGACCAATCAGATCTGCTGGTGAATGTTTAAAGGGTGGGTTTTTCTTTCTTTTTTTAAGCAGAAAGATTATTGGCCAGCTCGATGAGAGCCAGGGCGCCATGGAGACGCTCACGTTGCTCCTGGAGACGCCCTTTAGCGCCCGCTTCGCCGCCGTCCTCCTCGTCAGACTCCATGGGGTCTCGCTGCTCTTGGTCTTCAACGCCAGGGGGCTTCGCCTTGGTGGTGGTGGGGGCTCTCTGCTCGCGGGTTCGCCAGTACCTGTGAGAGAGGAGGCGTTAGAGATAACGTAGGAGACGGGCGTAACCGTGTTCCTGTGGAGGGGTAGGTACTCACTTGGCGAGCCAATCCCCCACCGCCTTGTTGTCCACAGACTCCGCCCTGCCGAGCCCAGCTTTCGGCTCCTCTCGATTCAGACGGGAGTACGGGTGTTTGGGGCAGTGCCGGTTGGCGTGCGTGAACCTGTTCCCGCATCCTGTCCGAAAAAAAACATATTAAATTTGAAGAAAAGAACGTGAAGAGGTTCAGTCGTCTTCCGCTCATCCGGGGCCGGGTCGCCGTGGGCAACAGCCACAGACTTCCCGGGAAGCCCAGGCTTCTCTCATCCCGGCTGCATCCTCCATCTCACCCAGGAGGGTCCTGAGGTGTTCCCTGTCCAGCTGTGAGACATGGTCTCTCCAGCGGGTATGGTGTCTGCCTCTTGGTCTCCTCCCGGTAGGACGTGCCCGGAACTCCTCACCAACGAGTGAGGTATCCTAACCGGATGCCCGAACTACACTAGTCTGGCATCTCTCGACTTGGAGGAGGCGGAGCTCTACTCAGAGCTCCTCCCTCTATCTCTGAGTGAGAGCGCAGCCACCCTGCAGAGGAAGATCATTTCGGCCGCTTGTATCCGTCATCTCCTTTTTGTTGCCACCCACAGTGGGTTTATATAACATGCAAAGTTCGCTGTGTGAAGTGGGGACGAGGTTTGAATCGCTGTTCTGTGTGGAGTTTGCATGTTCTCCCTGTGTATGTGTGGGTTTTCTCTGGTTTCCTCTAAAAACATACATGATAGGTTGATTAGCTGCTATGAAACTACCCCTAGGAATGAGTGTGTGTGTGTGGCGCCTGGACAGACCGGTGACCTGTTCAGGGTGTACCCTGCCTCTTGAATCAACCAGGATAGACTCTGGCACCCTGTGCCACCCTCTGCCATCCCGTCAGGGGATAAAGCGGTTCAGAAGAAAATGAAAATATTGATTTGATATTTAAGTTTTTTGCAATTAGAAAGTTCAGAATTCTATTTACTGACAAACAACCTGACCAATCAGCTGGCACCCTGCAAGAAAAATCACATCTTTTTTCTGTTAAGCCACGAATACCGCCGATGCCAATGTGATACATAATGCCAGCTTAAAATATGAATGAAACGTTGGAATAAAACCTTCAAAATAAGACGTTTCCATAATTAAGAATAAAAGTTTTAAATGTTTAACGAACCTTTTTCTGAGCAGACGAACGGTTTCTCTCCGGTGTGAAGCCGCTGGTGTGTTTTCAGCTGCCCGCTCTGGACAAACGCTTTACCGCAGTTCGGGTAGTCGCACAGGTACGGTCTCTCACCTGCAAAACAAACACTCGGTATTACTGGCGTTGCTATGGTGAACATCTGCTGCCTGGTTTTCACGCTCGTGGCTTATTCAATGATGCAGCGAGAGTAGGAACGTAGATCCTGGTTACCATGGTGAGGGTAGGAACATAGATCCTGGTTACCATGGTGAAGGTAGGAACATATATCCTGGTTACCATGGTGAGGGTAGGAACGCAGATCCTGGATACCATGGTGAGGGTAGAAACGTAGATCCTGGTTACCATGGTGAGGGTAACCAGGTACCCTCACCATGGTAACCTCCTGGTTACCATGGTGAGGGTAGGAACGTAGATCCTGGTTACCACGGTGAGGGTAGGAACGTAGATCCTGGTTACCATGGTGAAGGTAGGAACGTAGATCCTGGTTACCATGGTGAGGGTAGGAACATATATCCTGGTTACCATGGTGAGGGTAGGAACATATATCCTGGTTACCATGGTGAGGGTAGGAACGTAGATCCTGGTTACCATGGTGAGGGTAGGAACGTAGATCCTGGTTACCATGGTGAGGGTAGGAACGTAGATCCTGGTTAGCATGGTGAGGGTAACCAGGTACCCTCACCATGGTAATCTTGTGGTTACCATGGTGAGGGTAGGAACGTAGATCCTGGTTACCACGGTGAGGGTAGGAACGTAGATCCTGGTTACCATGGTGAGGGTAGGAATGTAGATCCTGGTTACCACGGTGAGGGTAGGAACGTAGATCCTGGTTACCATGGTGAGGGTAGGAACGTAGATCCTGGTTACCATGGTGAAGGTAGGAACATAGATCCTGGTTACCACGGTGAGGGTAGGAATGTAGATCCTGGTTACCACGGTGAGGGTGAACGTAGATCGACTGGTAAATCCAGAGCTTTGTTTTTCGGCTAACCTCTTTCTTCACCAGACGGATCGATGCAGCATCCTAATTATCGCGGGTGCTGCACCGATCTGTCGGTCTCTCTTCTGCTCCATCCTTCCCCCTCTGTGTACAAGACCCAGAGATACTTAAAGCTCTCCACTTGAGGCAAGATCCTGTCCCTGACCGAGTGTATGTATGCCCTCTGGAACCCGGGGGCAACAGAGAGATGTTAGTGGGCATTGTGGTGATACCCTCCTCACCTGTGTGCGTCCGTTTATGAGCCTGCAGAGATTTCTCTCGAGGAAACACCCTGTTGCAGATGTTGCAGCGAATGCGACTGGACGAAGTTTCTCCTTCGCTGATGAGCTCCCGCACCGTGTCCGCCCTGGGACGACCTCTTCGGATTCCGTCCTGTCGGGAAAACCAATCACGTTTGGATCCAGACTGATCAATCACAGACCAGATCCAGACTGACCATCACCAACCAATCACACACACACCAGATCCAGACTGACCATCACCAACCAATCACACAACAGATCCAGACCGACCAATCACACACCAGATCCAGACTGACCATCACCAACCAATCACACACCAGATCGAGACTGACCCTCACCAACCAATCACACACCAGATCACATTTTGCTAAATAGTGGGTAATTTTTTTGTTTGTTTTTGCTATTTTTTAAAATAAAGTTTTTAAATTTTTTTTTAAACTGTCACTTTTTTCCCCAAAGTTTGTAAATATTTGTAATTTTTTTCAAACAGCTTTAAAAATTATTAGTAAATTTGACACATTATCTTAAATTATGATTAAAAATTTACACAGATTTTTAATTTGTACAAAAATTCTATTTAATTTTAAACAAAAACCAATTAAATTTCAGCATAAATTTGTTTATAAAATATTCTGAGAATAATTAAAAAATTTTTTTTTACAAGTTAAAAAAAAGAAGCAAAAACCAGACTTTTTTTTTTCAATTGAATTGAATACACTTTATTTTTCCCCAAAAGAAATTTGAGAACTTTCTATTAAAATTTCTATTAAAGCATAAAACTTTAAAAACAAAAAAAGCTTTAAGTCTATAAAAAAATATTTTTAAAAATTAAAAGATATTTTTTAAAAATTAAAAGATTTTTTTTTTTAATTAAAGTTGTAATTTTTTATTAATTTTTTTTATTTGACTTTTGATTAAAAAAAGCATATTTTTTTCCGCTAAATTTGCCATTTTTCGTAGTTAAAAAAAGTTAGACATTTTTTTTAAGTTATTCATAAATTATTATTCTTTTTTAAATAATAATAACTTCGCTTCATAGGTAATTTTGGCGCGAAGCTTACGTCACGCAACCTGAAGCAAGGGAGGTCTTTAAAAAAAAATTCATGTCCTTTTAAATTTATTTACATTTTCATCCTTAAGTTTATTTATTTATAATCAACGCTCATTTTTTAAATTATTTTTTTATTTTTTAACGTATTGTAATTGCGTAAAAATAGCATTTGATTAAAATAATAATAAAAATCTCTTATTGGTTCATTTAGGCGCGAAGCCTACGTCATCAAACCAGGGATTTAAAATGGTTACGTCACTGCCTGAAAGGCGGGAGTTTTTTTAAATGTCAAAAAACCCGTTATTTACTGATTTTAAATTAACGTAAAACAAAAATAACCATTTAAATTCAATTTTAAAAAATTTAAAGATTTTTCAAACGAAAATAAATTATTTCAAGGCGTTTTATTTCGTTTTAAAGTGAATGCAGGTTAGTTTTAACACACAAAAAAACAGGAAAAAAGCTGGAAAAAGCTACTAATATAAAATTCAATCTCATTAATTTAAACGTTGTTTTAATTCTACGATGATTTTAATGATTTAGAATAAAGAAAACGGCTTTTTGGATGCTTTTAAAGAGGATTTGTTTTCAGCGGGGTGTTACCTTGAGTTGATCCGGAGAAGGAGCGCCTTCCTGCGGCTGAGAGGGAGAGGAAGCCCCGCCGATGGAAGTGGGACTCAGACTGACATTATGAGCGTTTTCACCCCATTTCCACGGATAAACCATAAAATCACTAAATCCTGGACTGGTTGGAGTTAAATCCGGATTCCGCGGTTTGATCGGCGTTGTTTTAATGACTGAAACTAAAACTCTTTTCGGTGAGTCGTTGCAGAAAATCACATGTTTATTCTCAGACATGTTTTTCAGCTTCAAAAACAAACTTTTTAAAATCCAGAAAAAAATGTTTGAAAAGTTTAAGAAAAAATAATGTAACTGTTTGTTTTTAGTTTAAAATAAAACAGAAGGTTTTTATTTCCATTAAAAATTAGAGGTTTTTTTTTTTGTTTCTTTGGAAACAAAAAGTAGCAGAAAAAGTGCAAAACTTTCGCTCCGTGAAGAAACCCGGAAGTTTAAAAGCGCTTTAATCCAATGAGCTTTAAATACTTCAACCGCCTGAACTGTAACAGCCAATGGGAAAGAAACGGAAACGTCTTTACCAACCAATCAGAACGAAACGCGGTTTAATTTTTTAACTTTTTATTCACAAGAAAAAGGGCGCTAAAGTGACGTCATCACTAACCCAGGAAGTAAGAAAAAAAAATCAGATTTTAATTATTTTTTTCAAAAGTTTAAGATTTTAAATCAATTTGCTGAATATTTCCTGCGTTTTTTTTGTTTTTACAAAAGTTAGAAATAAAAACAAGCTTAAAAACAGGATTTATATGAGATATAATAGCTGGATGAGAGGGATGATAACAGGGTGTAGTGAGAGAGGATCTACGTTCCTACCGTCACCATGGTAACCAGGATCTATGTTCCTACCCTCACCATGGTAACCAGGATCTATGTTCCTACCCTCACCATGGTAACCAGGATCTACATTCCTACCCTCACCATGGTAACCAGGATCTACGTTCTTACCCTCACCATGGTAACAAGGATCTACGTTCCTACCCTCACCATGGTAACCAGGATCTACGTTCCTACCCTCACCATGGTAACCAGGATCTACCTTCCTACCCTCACCATGGTAACAAGGATCTACGTTGCTACCCTCACCATGGTAACCAGGATCTACGTTCCTACCCTCACCATGGTAACCAGGATCTACGTTCCTACCCTCACCATGGTAAAAAGGATCTACGTTCCTACCCTCACCATGGTAACAAGGATGTATGTTCCTTCCCTCACCATAGTAACCAGGATCTACGTTGCTACCCTCACCATGGTAACCAGGAGCTACGTTCCTACCGTCACCATGGTAACCAGGAGCTACGTTCCTACCCTCACCATGGTAACCAGGATCTACGTTCCTACCGTCACCATGATAACCAGGAGCTACGTTCCTACCCTCACCATGGTAACCAGGGTGGGTGGTGACTCAAAGAACAAGATTGCAAATTACAAGCGGTTGAAATGATCTTCCTATGCAGGGTGGCTGGGCTCTTACTCAGAGATTGGGTGAAGAGGTCTGCCATCTGGAGGAGCTTGGCGTCGAGCCGCTCCTCCTCCAGGTCTAGAGAAGCCAGATGGGGTTCCTTGCCCAAGCGTTTAGCTGGTGAGGTGTTTCGGCCCACTGCTCCCCCCACCTTTGGTCCACAAAAAAGTAGAAGAAAGTCGGGCAGGCCGGGATTAAACTGTTCATAGGCCACATATGTGCCGCGGGCCGTTGTTTGCCTGCTCTAGAGACAGTGTCACTGAAGAAAATTTTATTTTTTTACTCTAAGATTTTGTCAAAAGGACTTCAGATAAAATCTAATCTGATTTTTACTCTTATTTTTTTTTTTTATTAAATGACGTCATTTCTTTTTAAATCAGTATGAATTAAGAATCCATTCTGATCAGATCTGGTAGGCGTGTCGTCACCACGCGCGCAGGTGCAAACATTTAAAAACAGGGGTCCATCTCCAGTCTGCCTTTGTTTTTCTTCTCGAGCTTCTAAAGAGAGATTTAAAGATTGTTTTTTGGTGTGTGTTTTAAGGTCTTCCATCATGCTGCCAGATGCTTATGGCTGTGCGGTTACCAACAGGTTCGGAGAACTTTTGGACGATGAAGCCGATCCTTTCGACCTGATCAGCGAAGTGGAGACTGAGAAGGAAAGGAATAAAAAAAAGGAGGAGATGAAAGTCAAGCAGAGGAAACCGGGTCAGAAAGAGTCTCAGAAGGAGAGGAGGTTCCCTAAACCTCCGGAAGCTGCTGGAAAGACAGGTGAGACTTTTATTTTACATAGAACAGGCGGGCAAACTGCGGCCCGCGGGCCACATTAGGCGCGTTGTCAAAATAAACCATGCACGCTGATTTAAAGTCATCAGGTTCGCTGCATGCACGTAAACATGCGCGTTAGATTTCTAACTTTGTGCTCTATTATGGAAAGTTTTAACATGCGCAATCTAGCGCTCAATGTTAAACCTTAGCGCTAGATTTGAAATTTATCGCGCTTGAAAAACCAGCCAATCAGGAGGTGAGTGATGACGACTTCCTGAAGGATCACAGCCTTCAAAATAAAAGTCATTCGTTTTATTTTCAGTGTTTTAAAGAGTTTTTTCAAAGTAAGAGATTTTGTTTTAATGCTTTTTTTCCATTGTAAATTAAAGCACATGTTTTCTCCACCAATGAGGTGAGGGTACACATAAAAATCCAGCCTGAAGTGGTTTAAAGCTCTCATTTGATTGGCTGTTGTTTGATTTTGTTTTTAGGTCGTGGATTTTGTTCTTTATCTGTCACGTTCTAACGTAAACAGTGTTTGTTTACATGTTCCATTCCGTCTTCCTCTGCTTATCCGGGGTGGGTCGTCGGGGGCAACAGTGTCAGATAGTGAAACCCAGGCTTCTCTCACCCCGGTTGCATCCTCCATCTCACCCTGGAGGATCCTGAGGTGTTCCCTGTCCAGCTGTGAGACATAGTCTCTCCGACAGGTCAGGGGTCTGCCTCTAGGTCTCCTCCTGGGGGGATGGAACACCTCACTAGCGAGGGAGGCATCCTAATCTGGCTTCTTTCAACGCGGAGGAGCAACGGCTCTACTCCGAGCTCCTCCGTTTATCTCTTAGTGAGAGCCAAGCCAACCTCCGGAGGAAGCTCATTTCGGCCGCTTGTATCCATGACCTTGTTCTTTCAGTTACTACCCATACTGGTTACCATGGTGAGGGTAGGAACGTAGATCCTCGTTACCATGGTGAGGGTAGGAACGTAGATCCTGGTTACCATGGTGAGGGTAGGAACGTAGATCCTGGTTACCATGGTGAGGGTAGGAATGTAGATCCCGGTTACCATGGTGAAAGTAGGAATGTAGATCCTGGTTACCATGGAACGTAGATCCTGGTTACCATGGTGAGGGTAGGAACGTAGATCCTGGTTACCACGGTGAGGGTAGGAACGTAGATCCTGGTTACCATGGTGAGGGTAGGAACGTAGATCCTGGTTACCATGGTGAGGGTAACTGCGTCCAAGCTTATTTTTAAATATCTTCACCTGCTTACGTAGAGTTGTCCCTTCGTCCTCAGCACCTGCCGCGCCAGTGGAGAGACCGGACGCACAGAGGGGCATGAAGAGAGGAGCAGCTGGTCAACACGGGGCTCCCCAAGAGGACCTCTTCATTCCCAAGTACGTATCGGGTAACGCTGCCGTGGGATTCGCCCACACGCTTCCCTTTAGACCCTCCTTCTCTGAAAATGCTTGTCTCTGATTGGTCGACAGGCCGTCCTATAACGAGTCTGACTTTGGCGGCCGAGGTGGGATGAGAGGAAGAAGAGGAGCAGGAGGAAGAGGAGGGGGGTACCCCAGGAACCCGGACTACCAGAACACGAGGAGCAAGCGAGAATTCGACCGGCACAACGGAACGTAAGCGGGTTTGATTTAAACGTAGGTTAAACCTGCTGCTGATGCTGTGCCCTTCCTTCAGGGGCATTGGTCCTGAGGAGAAACGAGGAGGCAGAGGACCCTGGAACTGGGGCTCTGTGGAGGAAGCTGCCAGGTAGACGACCCGGAATCCCTGCCAGGGTAAAGAAGGGGTATTAATGTGGGTTTTTTGGGTCTGCAGTGAGCTGATGGAAGTGATGCCTACTGCTGGGATTAAATCTGAGGAGGAAACGCCCGCGGAGGAGGACGAAGATGCCACCAAGTGAGTTCAAAACCACTTTTTTTAATCTCTACCATCTTACCCGTCTGTCTCTTACGGGGTTGGCAGGGGGGCTGGAGCGTATCCCGGCTGATTCAAGGCGAAGGGCAGGGTACACCTTGAACAGGTCGCCAGTCTGTCGCGGGGTACACACTCATTCTTCGGGGCAATCACGTAGCGGTCAATCAACCTACCATGTTTTTTTTTTTTTTTTTGAGGGTGGGAGGAAACCAGGGAAAACTCACGCATACACGGGTAGAACATGCAAACTAAACACAGAAATGCCAGTGTTCCAATCCCCGCCCCCACCTGGGACTCTAACCCATGACCATCTTGCTGTGAGGGCACTGTTCTACCCACTGTGCCACCTTTAGAGTCGCCAAGAGTTTGTCAGATTTGATCTGGGATCTGTGCCCGGGTTGCAGGGACAACAACCTCAGGCAGGAAGCCCAGGCTTCTCTCACTCTGGCTGCATCCTCCATCTCACCCAGGAGGATCCTGAGGTGTTCCCCCTGTCCAGCTGTGAGACATAGTCTCTCCAGCGGGTTCGAGGTGTTTCTCTTGGTCTCCTCCTTGTAGGAGGTGCCCGAAACACCTCACTAGCAAATAGGGGTGTGCGATACCGCAAGTTTTGGTATCGATGCGATACCAAGTAAACACCAGACCAATATCACAGATACCGATATCGATACAGATATTTTATTTTTTTAAATGACTATTTTTGCATCAAGGGTTTGGGTCATATATATAGTATGACCAAGTATGTGTAGTATAAACACAGGTTGGTAGGTAGATCCATAGAAGTGACCAGTTACAAACAAACAAATGTTAACTAATGTTAAAGATGATTAATTCAATTCAATTTTATTTTTCAGCCCAAAATCACAGAATGTCCGTCTCAATGGGCTTCACAAGAAAAAGAGGAATGTATTAACACAAATACACAACAAGAAAAATAACTAACAAATACTAACTAAACAAGACTAGTACATTTATGCACTTACACTCTCCTTCTCGGTGAGGAAAAACTCCTAAAAAACCCATCAATGGGGAAAAAATAAGAAACCTCATGGGGATCCACATGAAAGAGAGATCCCTCCCCGGGACGAGCAAACAATGTGTCAAAGATTATTGTTTAAATATTAGCTTATTCTAATCTACAGATAAATATCTAAAGAAGTCAATAAATGTTCTTCATCCTGATGGAAACACGGGGGACTCCTCAGCCCGGAGATGTCCAGGGCGGGGATGAGTAGATGTTCTTCATCCTGATGGAAACACTGGGGACTCCTTGTTCCTCCTCGGGGGATTATGTTGTACTTTCACGTCTCTGTTAATGAGCGCTGCCTCTGGTAAACAGAAGGGGTCAGGGTTTTCTCCTCCGTTTCTGAAGTTTTTCTTTGGGGTGATTCTTTAACTTGTAGTGTTACCTCTATATTTAACAGCCTTTCTGCACCTGGTGCAGGTAGCCTCAAAGCACAGCCACACACTACTTCTCTTTTTTACATCTCTCTCCACTTTTACCGACTTGCGTTTTGTTTTTTTTGTTTGTTTCTTGGCCTCGAGTCGCTGAGTCATCTGACAAGTCAAAGCCAATGAGAGGAGGGAGGGGGCGGGGCCACCTCGCTTTAGCATACAGGCGCGACACACAGCATTTACACATATTTTGCAGACAGATAAGTTAAAAAAAAAACAGAAGCAAAGTGCGGGGGGTAAAACTTCAACCAAAGTATTGATATTGTAGTTTGAGTATCGATCAATATCAATACTAGCGTTGGTATTGATATTATTGATATTAGGATTGATACGCCCACCCCTACTAGGAAGGCACTTGGGGGGGCATCCTGGCCAGATGCCCGAACGACCCCATCTGGCTTCTCTCAACCTGGAGGAGCGTTTTTTTGTCAAATAGCAAACTAAAGTTTGAAAATCTAAGTTTTAAAATAAGTGGTCTTTAAATCATGATTAGAATCAGAATCTACTTTAATGATCCCACTCATGGGGAAATTTGTGTGTCACAGCAACAGTGAGTCGTTGTAGAGCCCGATCACGAACGGGAAGAAAGACCTCCGGTAACGAGATGTTCTCGAGCAGAGCTGTCAGAGCCTCTTGGAGAAGGAGCTCCGCTGTTCGTCCAGGAGTGGGTAGAGAGGATGGTCATGATTCCTCCCTACCACTGCCTCAAGTGAGTCCTGTTTGCTGCCAATGACAGAGCCAGCCAGTCTGATTAGTTTAGTCAGTCTGTTGGCGTCACTGGCTGCGATGCTGCTCCTCCAGCAGATGACAGAGAAGAACAAGGTGCTGGCCACCACAGACTGGTAGAAGGTCTCCAGGATCTTGCAGCACACATTGAAGGACCTCAGCTTCCTTAGGAAGTAAAGTCGGCTGCAGGTCTTCTTGTACACAGCAGTACTGTTGCTCCTCCAGCTCAGTCTCCTGAAATGACGTCACAGAGGAAGCTGTGGATCTGCAGTACTCATAATAACCAGCAGATGGGAGCATTGGACCGTCAACAATAATTCCAAAACATGACTCAGAAAAAGTAGATTTTTGTTTTCATGTCTTAGTTTTTCTCATTTGACTTTATCTTCTTTTATGAGTCTAGTTGGCATAAAAATTTTAGTCACCAATAGAAGCTCTAAAATGATTAGAAATCAATCAGTTTGACCCAGAAAGACATGAACATATTCCTTTACTATCTGACAGAGTGCTGAAGGAACGAAAGCAAAGATGAGTGGATTCTATGTTCTGAGCATGTGCAGAAGCGGTTGGTATATGGATTTATAAAGAGTTCTAGAGGCGGGATCGGGGCGGGATGGAGTTCATGTTGGGCTCATACCCGAGATGTGTGTCGCAGGTTTAATTTTTAAAAAAAAAATGCCCGACTTTTTTTTTTTTTTAATTTTTTGTTTCTTAAATTTTTTTAAACAAAATTCTTGAACTTTATTAAAATCCTGAGAAAATTCAACTTCGTTAAAATTTCTCCAAAGTTTTACTCAAAATATTTTTGAATCTCATTCTTCGGTTCAGCTGCTTTCAGCTCGTTTCCGTCCAATCAGAAGGCAAGCTCGACGAGCCGTCAGTACTTTGTCTTTAAGTCTAAACTTGCTGTGAATAAACGGGCGCGTCCCTCCTGTTCGCCCGTCACAGGGTCACCGATAAAGACAAAGAGATGGTGGTTCAGGTTGCCATGGAGATGAGCCTCGACGAGTGGAAGGCCCTGCAGGAGACGAACCGCTCCAAGGCGGAGTTTAACCTCCGAAAAGCAGAAAACCAGATCCCGTCCAAGGCCAAAGTGATCCACCAGTCCAAACATCTGGAGGTAAGAGGGCTTTCAGGCGGGCGGTGTTACAGGGCAGTCATCTTCCGCCTATCCGGGGGCCGGGTCACAGGGGGAACAGTCAGGAAGCCCAGGCTTCTCTCACCCCGGTTGCATCCTCCTGGACACCCAGGAGGATCCTGAGGTGTTCCCTGTCCAGCTGTGAAACATAGTCTCTCCAGCAGGTCCAGGGTCTGCCTGTAGGTCTCCTCTCGGTGGGACGTGCCCAAAACACCTCAAGAGCGAAGCGCTTGTGACTCATCCTGACCAGATGCCCGAACTACACCATCTGGCTTCTCTCGATCTGGAGGAGGAGAGGCTCTTCTCCGAGCTCCTCCCGGATGGCAGAGCTCCTCACCCGATCTCGGAGTGAGAGTCCAGCCACCCTGCAGAGGAAGCTCGTTTCGGCCGCTTGTATCTCATTCTTTCTGTCACCACCCACACTGGTTACCATGGTGAGGGTAGGAACGTAGATCCTGGTTACCATGGTGAGGGTAGGAATGTAAATCCTGGTTACCATGGTGAGGGTAGGAATGTAAATCCTGGTTACCATGGTGAGGGTAGGAATGTAGATTCTGGTTACCATGGTGAGGGTAGGAATGTAGATCCTGGTTACCATGGTGAAGGTAGGAACGTAGATCATGGTTACCATGGTGAGGGTAGGAACGTAGATCATGGTTACCATGGTGAGGGTTCGAACGTAGATCATGGTTACCATGGTGAGGGTAGGAACGTAGATCATGGTTACCATGGTGAGGGTAGGAACGTAGATCATGGTTACCATGGTGAGGGTAGGAACGTAGATCATGGTTCCATGGTGAGGGTAGGAATGTAAATCCTGGTTACCATGGTGAGGGTAGGAATGTAAATCCTGGTTACCATGGTGAGGGTAGGAATGTAGATCCTGGTTACCATGGTGAGGGTAGGAACGTAGACCCTGGTTACCATGGTGAGGGTTCGAACGTAGATCATGGTTACCATGGTGAGGGTAGGAACGTAGATCCTGGTTACCATGGTGAGGGTAGGAACTTAGATCCTGGTTACCATGGTGAGGGTAGGAACGTAGATCCTGGTTACCATGGTTAGGGTAGGAACGTAGATCCCGGTTACCATGGTGAGGGTACGAACGTAGATCCCGGTTACCATGGTGAGGGTAGGAACATAGATCCTGGTTACCATGGTGAGGGTAGGAACATAAATCCTGGTTACCATGGTGAGGGTAGGAACATAGATCCTGGTTACCATGGTGAGGGTAGGAACGTAGTTTCTGGAGGATTTTCAAAATGTCTGAAAGCAGGAGGGACGTTTCGACGGGTATGGGCACTGAACCAGTCGACCTTATACGATGAAAACCGGCGCCCACGTTCGTCCCGTTCCAGAATAAATCCCTGCGTTTATTTCCAGAACCTGAAGGAGCGTTACGAAGACGACGCCAACTTCCTGCGCAGGTCCGCCAACGACATCACCTCCATGTTGGAGATTAACTTCGGCAGTGTCGATCGCCCCGGGCGAGGTGGCCGTGGGAGAGGTCGGGGTGCACAAAGCGTCCGTGTGGAGCGAGCCGAACCTGCCATACCGAGGGTACATCATGGGTACATCTAAAATCAAACGCTCCGTCTGAAACTAAAACTTTTTTTTTTTTTTTTTTTTCAGGACGTTGATTATGCGCCCAATCCGGACGACCCGGAGGACTTTCCAGCGCTGTCGGCAGGAAAATGAGTTCCGTAAATTTTCACTAACTTTACTTCTGTTCAATAAATTTCATTGCAAATTAGTTCCTTCTGTTTTTAAGAAATAAGACCACACCCACCAGGGGTGGCACGGTGGCCTCACAGCAAGAAGGTCAGGGTTCGAGTTCCGGGTAGGGACGAGGCTTGGGACGCTGGGCTTTCTGTGTGGAGTTTGCATGTTCTTCCTGTATATGTGTGGGTTTCTTCCGACCCTCCAAAAACATGCATGTTAGGCTGATTGAAATGAGTGTGTGTGGCCCCGCGACAGACTGGCAACCTGTCAGTGTGCCAGTCTGTTGTGGAGTCATTGGTTGATCCGACCAGATGAACCAGGTGTTTCAGTGCTGGTGATCTTGTGCCAGCTGTTCTGCTTCCTCGACGGTGACTCTTAGTAGTTGGATGTTGCCCCCCGATTACGTCGAGCTCTCAGGTTACGAACCGGGTTTACCTCACCATGGTAACCAGGATCTATGTTCCTACCCTCACCATGGTAACCAGGATCTATGTTCCTACCCTCACCATGGTAACCAGGATCTATGTTCCTACCCTCACCATGGTAACCAGGATCTATGTTCCTATCCTCACCATGGTAACCAGGATCTATGTTCCTACCCTCACCATGGTAACCAGGATCTACGTTCCTACCCTCACCGTGGTAACCAGGATCTACGTTCCTACCCTCACCGTGGTAACCAGGATCTATGTTCCTACCCTCACCGTGGTAACCAGGATCTACGTTCCTACCCTCACCATGGTAACCAGGATCTACGTTCCTACCCTCACCGTGGTAACCAGGATCTATGTTCCTACCCTCACCATGCTAACCAGGATCTACGTTCCTACCCTCACCATGGTAACCAGGATCTACGTTCCTACCCTCACCATGGTAACCAGGATCTACGTTCCTACCCTCACCATGGTAACCAGGATCTACATTCCTACCCTCACCATGGTAACCAGGATCTACGTTCCTACTCTCACCATGGTAACCAGGATCTACGTTCCTACCCTCACCATGGTAACCAGGATCTACATTCCTACCCTCACCATGGTAACCAGGATCTACGTTCCTACCCTCACCATGGTAACCAGGATCTACGTTCCTACCCTCACCATGGTAACCAGGATCTACGTTCCTACCCTCACCATGGTAACCAGGATCTACGTTCCTACCCTCACCATGGTAACCAGGATCTACGTTTCTACCCTCACCAAACCTGGACTAAAAATACTTAAAAGAAAATGATTAAAATCTTTTGTTTACTGAAAATTGTTTTTAAGAATTTTAATTTCATTGGAAAAGATTTTTTTTCAACCAATCAAAAGACAGAAAAAAAAATCAAAATAAAACTAAAACAAGTCAAATTTTAAACCCAGTTTTTTTACTTTTTTTTAGACTCCATTACTTTGTTTTTTTAATCTGAAGAATAAACTTTGATGTTTTTTCACTTTGACCAAAGTTTTCTCAGTAGAATAAATTTAAATCAGATTTATTTTCATCCTCTTTCTAAATATAAAACCCTCTTGATGAGGTTTGTCCACCCTGCAGCCTCATGTGTCCAGGTTTGAACTTTACTGGACCCTCTCTTACCCTCACCCACCGCAGCGGGTCAGTCTCTCAGCCCTGGCAGCCATATTGTATCCTACTTTAAAACTAGAACGTGTCCCTTTTACACAACGCACTAATAAATTAAAATAAATTTACATCCAAACTCTTGATTCTTCAGGATGGCACAAATAAAAAAGGAGGACGAGTTCCTCCTTTTCCTCGACAACGCCAAACTTTTCAGTTTGCACGAGGATTTTAGGAGGTAAGAGCACATCAGTGCCAGGGTCGCAGGGGCAACAGCCTCAGACGGGAAGGCCAGGCTTCTCTCACCCCGGCTGCATCCTCCAGCTCACCCGGAAGGATCCTGAGGTCTTCCCTGTCCAACTGTGAGACATAGTCTCTCCAGCAGGTCCGGGGTCTGCCTCTTGGTCTCCAACCGGTGGGACGTGCGCAAAACACCTCACCAGTGAGGCACTCGGCGGCATCCTGACCAGATGCCTAAACTCCCTCATCTGGTTTCTCGACCTGGAGGTGGAGTGGCTTGTAACCGAGCTCCTCCCAGATGGCAGAGCTCCTCACCCGATCTCTGAGTGAGAGCCCAGCCACTCTGCGAAGGGAGATAATTTCAGCCGCTTGTTTCTGCAATCTTGTTTTTTAGGTCACCACCCACACTGGTTACCATGGTGAGGGTAGGAACGTAGATCCTGGTTACCATGGTGAGGGTAGGAACGTAGATCCTGGTTACCATGGTGAGGGTAGGAACGTAGATCCTGGTTACCACGGTGAGGGTAGGAATGTACAGTGGTGGTCAAAAGTTTACATACACTTGTAAAGAACATAATGTCATAGCTGTCTTGAGTTTCCAGTTATTTCAACAACTCTGATTTTTCTCTGATATAGTGATTGGAACAGATCCTTCTTTGTCACAAAAAACATTCATGAAGTTTGATTCTTTTATGACTTTATTATGGGTAAACTGAAAATGTGACGAAATCAGCTGGGTCAAAAATATACATACAGCAATGCTAATATTTGGTTACATGTCCTTTGGCCATTTTTACTTCAATTAGGCGCTTTTGGTAGCCATCCACAAGCTTCTGGCAAGTTTCTGGTTGAATCTTTGACCACTCCTCTTGACAGAATTGGTGCAGTTCAGTTAAATTTGTTGGCTTTCCGACATGGACTTGTTTCTTCAGCATTATCCACATGTTCTCAATGGGATTTAAGTCAGGACTTTGGGAAGGCCATTCTAAAACCTTAATTCTAGCCTGATTTAGCCATTCCATTACCACTTTTGATGTGTGTTTGGGGTCATTGTCCTGTTGGAACACCCAACTGCGCCCAAGACCCAACCTTCGGGCTGATGACTTCAGGTTTTCTTGAAGAATTTGAAGGTAATCCTCCTTCTTCATTGTCCCATTGACTCTCTGTAAAGCATCAGTTCCATTGGCAGCAAATCAGGCCCACCGTGCTTGATGGTAGGCATGGTGTTCTTGGGGTTAAAGGCCTCACCTTTTCTCCTCCAAACATATTGCTGGGCATTGTGGCCAAACAGCTCAATTTTTGTTTCATCTGACCACAGAACTTTGTCCATGTGATCAGCAGCAAACTTTAGTCGAGCCTTAAGGTGCCGCTTTTGGAGCAAGGGCTTCCTTCTTGCACGGCAACCTCTCAGTCCATGGCGATGCAAAACACGCTTGACTGTGGACACTGACATCTGTGTTCCAGCAGCTTCTAATTCTTGGCAGATCTGCTTTTTGGTGCTCCTGGGTTGACTCTTCACCCTCCTGACCAGTTTTCTCTCAGCAGCAGGTGACAGCTTGCGTTTTCTTCCTGATCGTGGCAGTGACAAAACAGTGCCATGCACTTTATACTTACAAACAATTGTTTGCACTGTTGCTCTTGGAACCTGCAGCTGCTTTGAAATGGCTCCAAGTGACTTTCCTGACTTGTTCAAGTCAATGATTCTCTTTTTCAAATCTGTGCTGAGCTCCTTTGACTTTCCCATTGTAGCGTTTGTGGGTGTTTTTATCCAATGAGCCCTTTTTAAATGGCCTCAGAGAAGTCACCAGCTGTAGTCACTCATAATCACTCACAAGAAGTTAAGAGGTCATGCTATGATGCTCATGTCATTGACACAACTTTCTAAGTCTCCAAAATTGCTCATTCATGTTGCTGTATGTATATTTTTGACCCAGCTGATTTCGTCACATTTTCAGTGTACCCATAATAAAGTCATAAAAGAATCAAACTTCATGAATGTTTTTTGTGACAAAGAAGGATCTGTTCCAATCACTATATCAGAGAAAAATCAGAGTTGTTGAAATAACTGGAAACTCAAGACAGCCATGACATTATGTTCTTTACAAGTGTATGTAAACTTTTGACCACCACTGTAGATCCTGTTTACCATGGTGAGGGTAGGAACGTAGATCCTGGTTACCACGGTGAGGGTAGGAACGTAGATCCTGGTTACGACGGTGAGGGTAGGAACGTAGATCCTGGTTACCATGGTGAGGGTAGGAACGTAGATCCTGGTTACCATGGTGACGGTAGGAACGTAGATCCTGGTTACCACGATGAGGGTAGGAACGTAGATCCTGGTTACCATGGTGACGGTAGGAACGTAGATCCTGATTACCATGGTGAGGGTAGGAACGTAGATCCTGGTTACCACGGTGAGGGTAGGAACGTAGATCCTGGTTACCATGGTGAGGGTAGGAACGTAGATCCTGGTTACCATGGTGAGGGTAGGAACGTAGATCCTGGTTACCATAGTGAGGGTAGGAACGTAGATCCTGGTTAGCATGGTGAGGGTAGGAACGTAGATCCTGGTTACCATGGTGAGGGTAGGAACGTAGGTGGACTTTGGGTCGGTCAACTTTAGGCCACCATGAGCAACTCTTTCGTCTAAATATGGTAATTTTACCACAGGCCCTTGCCTTCCCCGTCCACTCTGTGGAATAGAGATGGAACAGTTGTTGGTGGAACCCACAACAGTTGGCTCTACACTGGGTGGGATGTGGGTCACCGTGGTAACGATGTTTAAAAGCTCCAGAGAATCAAAATAAGATCTTAAAATTCTGAAGCAGCTCATCTCTTGAAACGCAGATAAAACTTTTTTGTGTGTTGCAGTTCATCATGTGGCCACTTGAGGGCAGTAATTCTACACAAAATTTATTTTAAAATCCTGATTAGATTAAAACAAACAAAAATATCTAGAAAAAAACAAAGTAGAAAAAAACAACAAACAAATGATTTATTAGATGATAAATTCATTTATTTTTACTGGAAAACTTTTATTTTGAAATTTGTGATGGATGCAGATGGTTGCTGAGTGGACATGTTTGTGACCCGGGACAGACTGGTGACCTGTTTGGGGTGTACCATCTCTCTTTCTTTGCATTGGTCGGGATGGGCTCCATTACCCATGCCACCCTGTTAGAGACGGACAGTTCGGAAGATGAATGGACGCCATTCAGAGATGGTCATTAGGACATGATGAAAAAAAATATGAACTGTACCTTTAAAAATTTGAGTATAAGAGAAAAGTATGGATGAAAAAAATGAGTTTGGAGGTGTTTTAGATTGACCCACTGTCTGGGCATCAAACGCCCGCTCTCTATCCTGACACACTGAGTGATGGAATTCCTGAATCCCACTGAACCACAGGGTAGTGCCAAGGAGGGCGTTCAGTCTACGGTGGTAGACAAATAGAGGCGTTAGGGGGTAGGATGTCGGGCGTTTGGATGTACACATCGATGCATCCATATCATCGCTGATGGGATTGTTGTGTGGCAAGCCGGCGCTCTGTTATTACATCGGTGGGCGTACCCGAGCTGACAGAGTAATTCTTCAGCTGTCAAACTTTGCTGAGAGATGTGGGTAATCTGTGCCAAGCTGACCGTCTTCTCCACGCCGGTGCTCCCGCTGGGTGAGATGATTCTGTAATGGCCCGGTGGTTCGGTGACAGTCTGCCAGTCAAATCCCACTCCTCTTCTTCTCACCTGTAAAATGAGAGTCTGTTCGTCTCCGGGGTGATGAGACGCCAACCGTCAGTCACAGAGCCGTGATCATGGAGATGAAGACGGGGCAAAGAGGACCTGCTGGAAACGGGTACCAGCAAGGAATGGACCCATAAAAATGTACCCAGAACGTCCTGGTTCTTAGAGCGTCATGGTAACCAGGATCTACGTTCCTACCCTCACCATGGTAACCAGGATCTACGTCCCTGCCCTCACGATGGTAACCAGGATCTACGTTCCTACCCTCACCATGGTAACCAGGATCTACGTTCCTACCCTCACCATGGTAACCAGGGTCTACGTCCCTACCCTCACCGTGGTAACCAGGGTCTACGTCCCTACCCTCACCATGGTAACCAGGATCTACGTCCCTACCCTCACGATGGTAACCAGGATCTACGTTCCTACCCTCACCGTGGTAACCAGGATCTACGTCCCTACCCTCACCGTGGTAACCAGGATCTACGTTCCTACCCTCACCATGGTAACCAGGATCTACATTTCTACCCTCACCATGGTAACCAGGATCTATGTTCCTACCCTCACCATGGTAACCAGGATCTATGTTCCTACCCTCACCATGGTAACCAGGATCTACGTTCCTACCCTCACCGTGGTAACCAGGATCTACTTTCCTACCCTCACCATGGTAACCAGGATCTACATTTCTACCCTCACCATGGTAACCAGGATCTATGTTCCTACCCTCACCGTGGTAACCAGGATCTACGTTCCTACCCTCACCACGGTAACCAGGATCTATGTTCCTACCCTCACCGTGGTAACCAGGATCTACGTTCCTACCCTCACCGTGGTAACCAGGATCTACGTTCCTACCCTCACCATGGTAACCAGGATCTCCTCCAGGTCGAGAGAACCCAGATGGGGTGGTTCGGGCATTTGATCAGGATGCCTGCCCGAAACATTGGTAAAGTGTTTCGGGCACGTCCCACCAGGAGGAGACCAAGAGGCAGACCCCGGACCTGCTGGAGAGACTATGTCTCACAGCTGGACAGGGAACACCTCAGGATCCTCCTGGGTGAGCTGGAGGATGCAGCCCGGGTGAGAGAAACCTGGGCTTCTCGTCTGAGGCTGTTGCCTCGGCGACCCGTTCCCGGATAAACGGAAGACGATGGGCCGAACATTGTTTGGTTTCATCGATTCTTCCTCTGATTCGTATAAAATGAAGATGTAAATAAATATATTATAAATAATCCTTCTGCTTGAGATGCCACGTCGTGGTGGAGGGGTTTGCGTGCCCCAATGATCCTAGGAGCTATGATGTCCGGGCCTTAATGCCCCTGGTAGGGTCACCCAAGGGAAACAGGTCCTTTAAAAACTGAGTCAGACAAAGCACAGTTATGACCCTAACCCTGGACTTATAGGGTCCGGTGAAGGGGAAGATGGGTGGCAGTAGTGGGGTAAAATCTTTCCATGAAGGAAGTTCATTGGCAGAGAAATAAACAAATTAATTTATTCATGTCAGTATTCGGAATCGGTGGGTTGAATTATAATCAAAGATATAAACACTATGCCCGCCGTTGTTTTCTTTGGGCATTACCTCGTTGGATTTTAAAGTCTCTAAAGTGGATTCAGCACATTTTGCCAACATGCTGAGTCATCGTAAAAGTTGTTGATGCTTGACGTCTGCTGAGGATTCGTTAAGATTCATCTGGTAATTAAACGTTAATTATTATCTGCTGATAAAAATCAAAACATTTACACATGGTAATGTTTTAGGTTACGCTTCTGAGGGTCGTCAGGGCAACAGCCTAAGGTGGAAAGCCCAGGCTTCTCTCACCCCGGCTGCGTCCTCCATCTCACCCAGGAGGATCCTGAGGTGTTCCTTGTTCAGCTGTGAGACATAGTCTCTCCAGCAGGTCCGGGGTCTGCCTCTGGGTTTCCTCCCGGTGGGACGTTCTCGAAACACCTCACCAGCGAGGCACTCAGGGGGCATCCTGACCGAATGCCTGAACCACCCCATCTGGGTTCTCTTGACCTGGAGGAGGAGCGGCTCGACACCAAGCTCCTCCCGGATGGCAGAACTCCTCACCTGATCTCTGAGTTAGAGCCCAGTCACCCTGCGGAGGAAGATAATTTCAACCGCTTGTATCTGCAATCACATTCTTTCATCCACCACCCACAGCTGGTTACCATGGTGAGGGTAGGAACATAGATCCTGGTTACCATGGTGAGGGTAGGAACATAGATCCTGGTTACCATGGTGAGGGTAGGAACATAGATCCTGGTTACCATGGTGAGGGTAGAAACGTAGATCCTGGTTACCATGGTGAGGGTAGGAACGTAGATCCTGGTTACCATGGTGAGGATAGGAACATAGATCCTGGTTACCATGGTGAGGGCAAGAACGTAGATCCTGGTTACCATGGTGAGGGTAGGAACATAGATCCTGGTTACCATGGTGAGGGTAGGAACATAGATCCTGGTTACCATGGTGAGGGTAAGAACATAGATCCTGGTTACCATGGTGAGGGTAGGAACATAGATCCTGGTTACCATGGTGAGGGTAAGAACATAGATCCTGGTTACCATGGTGAGGGTAGGAACGTAGATCCTGGTTACCATGGTGAGGGTAGGAACATAGATCCTGGTTACCATGGTGAGGGTAGGAATGTAGATCCTGGTTACCATGGTGAGGGTAGGAACGTAGATCCTGGTTACCATGGTGAGGGCAGGAACGTAGATCCTGGTTACCATGGTGAGGGTAGGAACGTAGATCCTGGTTACCATGGTGAGGGTAGGAACGTAGATTCTGGTTACCATGGTGAGGGTAGGAATGTCCGAGTGTTTAAAACAGAAAAAAAAGTCTGTAAAAAGTTGAATCTTAAAATCAAACGTCTGTCATTTGGAATAATTTAATTAAATCTCTTGACGACGGATCATCGTGAAGTTTCAGGATTACTCCGATCATTTAGTGAAGACACGCTGGATTACACGTGGCGTTAGTACCCGCAGGAGGGCCCAATGTGACATTGGCACCACCACAGCTTAGACATCATCTCACAGCTTAAGCCGCGCGCTAAATATCAAGTCTGAGCTAAATCTCTGAGCTTATCAGATGGCAGACACTTGAGAGAAAAGTGCTGTGGTGAGGAGTTTCTCTCCTTTCCATCCACATTACCATGGTCTGCTGCGCCCATCTCCTGCAGGGATTAGCAGGCTAAACACGGGGAGAGGCTCAGCGGTACCCCTCCCAATCCTGGATCATAACTCTGGTGGTGATTGAGAGAAGTACCGCCGGACTCCTGCTGGCTACGCAGGGCGCCCACATCAAGCGAAATCATCTCAAACCGACAGTAAAGTGACCTTGAGAGGAAGTCGGTGTGTCTGCTGGAACGTGCAGATAAGGAGGGGTGAGGAGGGCGTTCGTACCCCCAAAATGAGGGATTAAAAAAAGATGCAGAAGCAGTGAAAATGTGGGCGAGATGATGTTTGGAAACAAGTCGGTTCAAATGTCAGGGTTGGCATTCGTAAATTAGAGCTTTTTTGATTATTCTTGATTATTTCTGGTATTTATTACATTATAAATGATATCATGGGCATTAACTGCCAGCCAGCGACTGCCACGTGCCGTTCAAGACAAACTATGCCCTCATCGGGGGTGGTAACCAGGATCTACGTTCCTACCCTCACCATGGTAACCAGGATCTATGTTCCTACCCTCACCATGGTAACCAGGATCTACGTTCCTACCCTCACCATGGTAACCAGGATCTATGTTCCTACCCTCACCATGGTAACCAGGATCTAGTTCCTACCCTCACAATGGTAACCAGGATCTACGTTCCTACCCTCACCATGGTAACCAGGATCTAGTTCCTACCCTCACCATGGTAACCAGGATCTAGTTCCTACCCTCACCATGGTAACCAGGATCTACGTTCCTACCCTCACCATGGTAACCAGGATCTACGTTCCTACCCTCACCGTGGTAACCAGGATCTAGTTCCTACCCTCACCATGGTAACCAGGATCTACGTTCCTACCCTCACCGTGGTAACCAGGATCTACGTTCCTACCCTCACCGTGGTAACCAGGATCTACGTTCCTACCCTCACCATGGTAACCAGGATCTACGTTTCTACCATCACCACGGTAACCAGGATCTACGTTCCTACCCTCACCATGGTAACCAGGATATACGTTTCTACCATCACCACGGTAACCAGGATCTACGTTCCTACCCTCACCATGGTAACCAGGATATACGTTCCTACCTTCACCATGGTAACCAGGATCTACCTTCCTACCCTCACCATGGTAACCAGGATCTACGTTCCTACCTTCACCATGGTAACCAGGATCTACCTTCCTACCCTCACCATGGTAACCAAGATCTACGTTCCTACCCTCACCATGGTAACCAGGATCTACGTTCC